>PYSQ01000350.1:0-21280 GCA_003049435.1 Nakataea oryzae
GTGTGTCGGGGGCGCCGCGGCCTTTATGCGGGCGGCCGCGGGGCATCCGTCGGGATTTGTGGCGGATCGGACGGCGGTGCCTTGCAGGCGGCGGCGCCTGCCGTCGGCTCAAACACAGGCCGAGGACGCCAGGCTCGGTAGATCAGGTGGCGAGTTCCCCCTCACGGCTGCGTGGGCGGCCGTTTTTAATCTATTTGGCCGCCCCTGCCCGCATCGCCGCTGCAGCCGGCGCCAACATTTGGGCTCGTTGGGCGCATGCCACTGAGGGGTAACCGCTGCTTGGCGCGCCCTCGCGCTGCAACCTCTGCCCGGCCGGGGGGAGGAGGCACCAGCAAAAATTCCCGCCCGTACTATCCGCCGCCCAGCCCGGCTGCCGGCGGGGAATCACCGCCAGTGGCGTGGCGGCGCTTGTTAATTAGTCCTGGTCTGCGTTGGCTGCGGGCTCATGTGACTTGCCTCGAGATGTGTCCCGCACAAGCGCATCGTCACCTGAAATCGCAGGCGCCAATTGGTCTCGTCCCACTCGAGCACCTGCGTACATGTTGCTGTCTGTGCCTCGCGCGGGCGTCGCTGGCCCAGCAGTGATTGTGCTGCGCCAGGGTGCTACGCGGCGGTTTGACAGGGTGACTCGGCCTGCTCGTCACGATGTCCTCGGCGTGGCAGACAGGGCGAGGTCGTACTGCTATAAAAGCGACTGCTGTATCTGCGGGTCTACGTTGACTTCCCGGATTCCACGCAGCTCGACCATCCAGACGAGCCCCCCCCTGCCCCTGCAGGAGGCCTACACATACATAGGTACCAGTCAGCAGCGCGACCACGCGCCATCCGCCAAGATGGCGGCGCAGAGCTACAACATGTGCGACATTGACAGGGCCAAGACGCAGTTTGCGGGCCTCAACCGCGCCCTCCTGTCCAAGGTGGCAGGCCTCGCCGTGGAGCTCATCGAGGTAGGGCTCCCCCAGCAGCAGGCCGTCCTGCTCTTCAAGCTGAGGGCCGGCCAGAGCAGCCGCTTCCGCGCCGCGCGGGTGCGCCTCGACATCCCCTTTGGACACGAGGCCGCCGCCCAGGGCGACGAGCACGCGGGGGCCTGCAAGCTCACCCTGCACCCCACCTTCTCCCTCATGCCGGGCACCAACGCGGCCTTCACCTTTGGGCTCAAGCACACGGGCCTCATGCTGGCCGACGCCGTCGACGCCCTCAGGGGGCTGCATGTCCCGCCCACGCTCTCCGACGCCGTCGTCCGTGCCCGCAACCTCCGCAGCAGCCTGGTGCATTTCAACTTTGTCTCGCACGAGTCCAACTGGCGCGGGAGCAGGGATTAGGCGTACGTTGGGTCGCGCCCCGATGTTCAGAAGCACAAGGGATGGATGGCCGGATGCAAGACTGACCGCAGGCCGCCCCGCCAAAAACAGATCCCAGGCCTTCGCCCGTTTCTTCTACATTGGCTGGATAAGCTGGAAATGCACCGGCTACCTCGTCAACCGCCACATCCCGGCCTCCGCCTCGAGCGGTCCCGCCCCAGCCGCCAGCCTGGCCATGCGGCCGAGGGACCTGGTGGCACGCAGCCCCGACGGGGAGATCACGTGGAGCGATGCTTGGTTCCACGACATCATCGGCCTGTCTGTCGAGCCGCCCCAGCCCTCGCCGCACGACCCCAACGGGGCGTATAGCTACTACTCGCAGGCGCCCATCGTGATTGGCTCGTTCTCGCAGCCCGGCCACCAGCGATTCGGCTCGGTCAGCAGCGACGAGGGGTGGCGCTTCTTTCAGCTCCCGTACCTCGTAGGTGCTCTGGACGAGACATGGCCTCAGGTTCTGGGTCGTCAGGGCCAGGGCTCTTGACCAGACTATGGAAAAGTGATCCAGCGATCGATATGCTTCTGATACCTGCAGCTATGTTTCTTATCAGTGGCTTAGAGGCTGGCGCTGATAGGTGGTGCTAATCTTAGTAAGAAGATAACACATATATAGTCTGGCAGAAGTGGGAGCGGAAAAAGGCCGCCCAAGTAGAAGGGTTATTCTGATTGGTGAAAAGTCGTAATCAACCAATTGGCAGAATGATACAGTTATCCAGTTCTTTTGTTTAGCCGCAATTACAATGCGACGGGCCCACTAATTAATTAATCCCAATCTACCAAAATTGGTTCCAGCCCAACTTACAAGAACCCTGCCACTTTGTCCCGTTCGATGGTTTCTCTCAGCCACCAGCATTGGTGATCCTGCCAATGTCTCAAGCATCAAAATACACCTATCTTCCGTCATTTTACCTTTGTTAACTATGCCTTGCGACCGCAAAAACGGACTGGTCGTGACCCAAGATGCCAAAAGGGACACAAAGTTGGTTTGCGGCAGCCCATAAATCCTCAAGCAACCTAGCAAAATGGCCCCAAATCTCGCCTGGAGAATAGACACCCTTTGTACGCCTGTGTATCTCGCTGTTAGACATGGCGCGCATGTGCTGGCACCTTCGGTAGCTAAAAGCACACTTTGAATATTGCTGACACTTCTCTGATTACTTACAGGCTCTTTCCACCGTTATCGTGCTATAGTCCGTACAAGCCGTTGATTACCTGCTGTATGGGTGGGAAATATAGCCTTTGGGTATTCACAGCTGTAGCTTGTAACTGCAGAGAGAGAGAGCCCCTTACCATATGGCATTGGTCTCGCCAAAGTTTCGCGGGATCTTGTCAACATATGGTGGGATTAAGATGTATGAAAGAGACATTAGACTATATAAGTTGCCCTACTTAAAGTAGCCAAGTAATTGGCAGGGCGGGGATGTAAATCGTAGAGTTCAAAGCCGTGATGGCAGGTATCAAGAAAGAAGCGAAAGACGACGATCAAGCAGGGCGTAATACATAACGATAATGAAAAGCCAGATGGGCATCTCTGGATGATATTGACAGCCTCGCGCCCTGCTGGCGAACCGTCTCGGCCCAGACGGGTAGCCAAAGGAAGAGGAGGACGCCCACAGTTGCAAACATGGCGCCGCTAACTAGGCTCTGGATGACAATCTTTTTCTGTAGGCGTCGCAGGTGCTCGTCCTTGACCTTGAGCTTGCGATCAAATATCATCAGCCGAGAGATGGCTCTGAGGATGGGGTTCTTCTTGGTGCGACGGTGTCCAGCGCATGCGGCAGAAACTGCAGTCGTGGCAGCCGAATCGCTGTCACCCATGACTTTGGAGCTCTCGATGGTGGAATTCTTGCCGCCAGCTTTGGTGTTTTTTTTGTTATCGTTGTTAGCGCTGTCGCTATTGCTGCGTCCAGGATGCTCGATTCCGTCTCCATCATCGTATCGCTCCCATGGAAGGGGTTGCCGGCGTGAGAAGAGCAAAAGAAAAAAGCAGCTCCCCCGGAGTCCCGACATAATGAGCGACATGCCGAGCCACCACAGCGGCCAGGCCGAGAAGGCCTCCCAGCGCGAATGGGCGCCCATGGGGTGAAAGGCGCGCACAAGCAACAGCAGAAAGCCGGCCGCAGTGAGCACGATGCCGAGAGCGCTGGCCATGCAAATTGTCTCGTAGGTCCCGTTGGAGACGCCCAGACGGACAAAGTTGCGGTGCGAGCAGTTCTTTAACAAAAGATACGCGTGGTCGGCGAGCGGTCGCAGGACTTCGGGGTCAATGTAGGCGGCTGCCTCGGAGGCTTCAGATGACGTGGACGACGAGCTCGACGCGGCAGAGGCTGCAACGATGGCGGCGCGCTCCTGGTGCTTTTGCATGGCGTCCAGGGCTGTGCTGCGCATCGAGGACGGGATGTTGAGTTCCTTCTCGGAGCCTGCCATCAGGTAAGTCTTCATGACGGCATGCAGCTCGGCGCTGGGACCCAGGTTGGTCGTAAACAGTGAAGGGCCAGTAGAGTAGGCTTTGCTGCTGCTTGAATCGGGGACCATGCACTTGCCGCCGACACATTTTGGCTCAGGCGGAACAAAATCGCCCATTCCCTCAACTGTGGCGCAAAGTGTGACGTTCAGGCTGACCATTTGGGCGATGTGTGTCAGTGTGTCGGGGCCTGTGGCAGGATACGAGTGTTTGTCAGTCGAAATGTCGGCAGGTCGCCAAGCTGGATCAGGGGGACTTGCCCATCTCCGGGTCTTTCACTGAAGGCATCTTCTCCAGCACGTGGGAAAGCACGCTGCCGTCCGTCGAGGCGGGGTCCGGGTCCATCACCTCCATCTCGGAAAGGTCTGCAGACTTGTTCTTCATCATCTTGGCGTACAAAAGCTCGTAGTTCTTAAACCAGACGTAGAACTCGAGGTTTTCGGGCGAGTACTCGATGTACTTGAGGTACATGTAGAAGTCATAGAGACTCATCGGACTGCCTGTGCCACGGTGAGGACGGGAGATTAGTATGTCTTCACGGCCATCTCTGCGGCGCGCACAGCTTGAGATGAGGCTGCTTACACGTTTTGTTCGCTAGAATCCTCTCCAGACGCAGGCGGCTGGGGATGGCGACCTTGGCGCGGCCATCAGGAGAGAAGCAGCGCTGACCGGAGCTGATCTGGGCCGAGTATTCCTTGATGTCCCTGTACTCTGGCTTCTTGTACCACACCATCCACGACGGAAGAGGCATCTTGGGCGCGAGCGAGGGGGCCTTCTTGCGATGCTGCAAATGCTTGAATGTGTAAACTCGAACGAGATACCCCGAGGGGGGCGATGAGACGGCTTGGAGCGTCCTAGCCTGTGCCGCCCTTGTTGGCCCAGCAAATTTTATTAGAAACACGTGGGAGGCGTAAGGGCTTGCGGGGAAGGTGCAAGTGGCGGCCTGGATGGAACCAACAATGATCAGGCCGGCTGGTGGAGGGTGACGCGAGCGAGCCGACTGTATATGTAGAAGGACGCAAGGTCTAGAGGCAAGCGCTTGAGCACCAGCGTGATGTCTTTGCACGCCACCCGTCCCCCTATCACCGGCGTCTCCTGGCCCCCTACTACAGGCGTCCCCTGGTGTGCCCATCGAGATACAATGCTGCAGCAAGTAGCGCGGTCACGGTCGACGGGCGGTAGGGTACCTCGTGGGACAAGTGAAAACGCCCCGAGCGCCACAGTCGACCGATCGCAATCTGAGGGACCTCGGCCGTACCCCTCGGCGGGCATTTCGACTGGCGGATAGCGTGTGGACCAGCTTAGCCGCTAGCTCGGGGGAGTCTGGGGTCTCCCTGAGACGCGGTGTGTGTCCTTGGTTGGTCTGGACGTGCGTCTGCTTGGGAAGGCCACGTGCATGTGGGGAGGGAGTGGGGAGGTAGCCGAAGACGGAAAGAGACGCAGCAGGCTCTCTTGCGCCTTGCCACCTTGGGATGGTAGCGAAGGTCGTGATAGCGCTGTCCTTGCGAGTCAATCGTGGCTGGGGTGGCCGTTCGCTAGCGTGGGCATCCGAGCGTAGTGCTAGCGCTATGGGCTGATTGGCTGTCGAGCGCGAGCACCGGTGCCAGCCAGAGGACAGGGCGGTGTCCAGCCCGTCAGGAGCAACAAGAGATTACCTAGAAGCCATCTTTCCTGGTGCGGACGGCGCTAGGCCGACCGGACTCCGATGGTCAGAATCGGTCGAGGGTGGTGGAAGACAAACGGCGAGCACATCGGCGAGGCCCAAGGAAGGCGGAGGAGGAGTGGGCAGAGGTCGGCCAGAAAAGAAGCAATAGTCCCGCGGCCTGTCGGAGTCGATCCCCCACAGCCGCCCGAGGTGCTGCGGGAGCTCGAGCAGCAGCAGGCCAACCGGATCTGCGTCGCGAAGGAGATCGATGCCGCAGGGGGGTCCCAGCAAGGTCGAGGTGTGCTGCCGCAATCACTTCTGCTGGGTTCCGAGGCATTCCGCACTAGGGAAACGCCCCTCCTTCAGGCCTTTTCGGCTCTCCTCGGGCCGCTCGACTTGCCCCTCCTCTGAAGGCCAGCAAAGCAATCATTCGCCTCCTCGCCCGGCATTCCCATGCATTCTTCCGTATATCCATCCTGCGCCCTAGCGGCTTATATGCATCTGCACCCGTCGAGGTCCGATCTATGCATAGTCATGGCTGTATGGAACAAGGGACTTGCACTCGCGCAACCCCCAAGCTTCCAAATCCGTCCCACCGTCGAGGCAGCCAGTCCGAACCCACGGACCAGTCCTAGAGCACATGCTGCAGGGTCCGAGCGAGCCTGAGGGGGCTAACAGCGGCATCAAAACCACGTGGAAGGTGCTTCTGGCCAAACAGGGAGGCGCAAGGCAGCGCTCGAGGAGAGAGATCACGCCATCACCAGCAGCCTCTTTGGCGTGTGCCGTGCCGCCATGGCCACTAGCCAGCCCTCCACGGTCCTTCTCGACCTGCTGCCTTGTCCATGATGTTGCCCGATGCTTCCTATCGCCCGAGTCTGGGGGCGGCTGCCAGCCAGCTGCCTGACAAACGCTTTGGCCCCTTGCTCTTTCCCCTCGAGCTAACAGCGCGCCTTCCCTGCTCTGCCTCGCCGAGCTCGGAGCACAGTTTGGTCTTCTTTTCTTCCCGCCTCGAAAAAGGAAGCACAGACCGATGTGCGGGACCAAGGCGTCCCGGTCTCTTCTTCGTTTTTTTTCCTTGATTATCTTTCCTGGAGATCTTCATTTCGTCATTTAGATCTCGAGGTGGTGCACCATGTAATCCGTGCGCCAGATGTGGTGCTGGGCTACTTCTCGGACGGCATCCCCAGAGCGCTGCTAGCACAACATCAGCACACCTCCCACAAATTGCCATCACTGACGGCGTTTGGCATCAACTCCAACGGATCTCTCAAGCCCCTCGATTTCGCACTATTGAAACATCGAACGATTGATGGGCTGTCTCAAATCGCACGCCGCTGGAGACGGGAGCTTCCTGCGGCGCCCATGCCACGTGCGTTGTCGGCGAACAGACACTCGGCCTCTCCATCACCAGCCAGAGCGCTGCATAGAACCCGCAGCATGCCGGAGCAAATTCCCGTTTGTTTATCGACTGATTGGGCTGTAGATATCGCGTCATCACCGCCAATGGTGCATCGGAGCATTTTCTTCAGCGATAAAGGCGCCCTCGCCAATCTGCGATCTTTGCCTATCTCCAGCGACCGACAAACGGTCGTGTTGTCATGCGTCCAGGGCGGGTCCCACAGCCGCTGACCTGGTTTCGTTCTCACTTCCGCAATCGCCGTTCATGATCATGCCATCTCGGGATACTCTGGGGCTGCTTCGGACGCAGCCGCGCTACTTTGCAGCCCGCCCGGACGGATGCACAGTTCCGATGAGGGGTACATCACAGACTATTCGAAAATGCGAAGAAGCTAATAACCAGCTTGTTTGCTAATCATCGACAACGTTTGCTACCATGCCCTTCCTCCTCTTTCCTCGGCCAAGAACATGTGGCTCACGCGCAACCCACCGCACCGGCCGGGTCTGGACTACAGGCAGCCAGGTTGTCGGTATATCCGCGGTCCCACGCAAACGAGCACAGCCCTAGGTAAGAGCAACGGTCCGGAACGTCGGCCCTGGGGTACCCCTTTTGCCCCGTGGCGGGCGGCGGCTGGACCTGGGTGCCCCACGCCGTGCAGGTGCAAGGGCTGGGGACGTAGCCGTAGTGGCAGGCAAAGCTACAGAGCCCGGCGAAGTTGCCCTCGCCCGTGCCCTCGATGCACACGGTGCCCGGGGGCCCGGTCGGTAGCGGCGAAGGCCTAGTAGACACGGTCGAGCTCTGGCCGGTGGAGGTGGAAGAGCTCTGACTAGTAGGGGTGGAAGAGCTCTGGCTAGTGGAGATGGAAGAGCTCTGGCCAGAGTCTTGGGCCGAGTTTTGCGAGGCCTCTGCCGCTGCCTTGTTGCGCGCCGCCATTGTGCCCCCGACGCCGCCGCCAACGGCCGCGCCAATCACCAGCAGGATCGCGATGGCCACGAGGATCCATATCGTCTTCTTCTTCTTCATTGCGGTTGGCTTTTCGGCCAGTTCCACCGACGGCTCAGGGCCTGTCGGCGGCGCCATGGGCTGGTGCTGGTACACGTTGTCCACCACATGCTTATCCTCGGTGGCCGACCCGTAGACCGTCGGCGACTGGTCCGAGGTGGCATGCTGATTGGGGGCGGTATAGTACTGGGGCGGGACGGTTTCCGGCGCCGAGTAATAGTCGACCTCGGGAGCGCTATACGGGCTGCTCGCAGCAACTTCGGGAAAAGTGGTGTACTGCGATGGCGGCGCCTGGTTGTATAGCTGTTGGTGTTGTTGCGACTCGTGCGGGCCCCTGATTGGTGAACTCGGATCTCGGTCCATTGTAGCGATCAAGGGGTACCCAGTAGGCCAACTAACGAGGCAGAAACACGACGTGCCCGGACGATGGCACGAGGAGAAACTATGTGCATCTCCCAGTGGCCCTGTCTGTGTAATAATGGAGTCTGAAGAAGTGAAAAAGACAAGAGGTAGAGGGCGCGACGAGGACGTCGGCTAGGATGGTGCAGATGATAAAAGCGCCGTCAAATGTTGCCTGCCTAGTTTCAGGTGGGGGCAAGGCCACCCATATCCACCCTTTTCGCTGTTTTCAGTCGTGGGAGCTTACTCACGGCCAGACAACGACGACAATGTCCCCCAAACCTGCAGAAATCCACGCTTCGGATTCGTTGGCTCTATAAGGATCGTCGCTTGTCAGCAAACATGGAGTCGGTTAGCTGCTACCTGGGCCAGTTGAGTTGCGGTTATTCCCCAAACCCGCACAGGGCCCCTTTCTTTCTGCGTGGGGATTTGAATGCACTTGGCGCTCGCTATAATTGGAATTACTACAGGTTCGGGCCTGTGCAGCTTGCGCAGCCGGCCCAGATAAAAACGGCGAGGGCAACGGCTGCGTCTCCAACAAGTAGCAACACCCTGCCGCCAGCCCCAAAGCTGCTGTTCGCAACACTTTTGAAGGGAGCTAAGCACGAGGACATCCATCGCAGTCGCCTCGTGCTGCCAAATGCGTAGCAGCTAACCACAGGTCCCCTCAAGCGCGCTGCGGATGGGGATGCCAGTGTGCGAGCGCTAATTACCAAAATGCGGTCCGGTAGGTAGGAGAAGTTCGCTTCCAAGGCTGTCCACCATGGCAACATGTATTCCTGGGAGGATTATCGCGTCTCTGGCAATCTCGAGGAATATTTGGACACGGGAAATGGTGTGCAGAGGATGTTTGGGGACGTCGCCACCTTCGGGCTGACAGAACCCTGGTCACAATCTGAACTTTGGTTGATTGATTTGAACGATGCCACCAAGGTGGGCGAAAGCTGACAGAATGAAATTAATGTCGGGGGCGCGGCTGAAGCAGTCTGCAACATCATGGCGCAGAGCGTCTCTTCGATAGGCAATCAGCGACCTACCATCACGTGCCATGCGTCGTCGGGGCGAGACAGCAAGCTTGCACCATTTTAGGCTGGCTGATTGACGAGATTTTCCATGTCTTAACTATACGTTTTGTTCTTGAGCGTCTGTCTCCCATATGAATGGCCAAGCTACCTACCGACGTGCCTCGCATGCGAACCCTTTGATCACCCAGGGCGTGCACCAGACAAGTTCCCGAGGACGTCGGGAACGGCCACCTTGGCGCCCACGGCTGGGAAATTGAGTCAACAGCCCGCCAGGATGTCACTCAAGAGACTTAGGCTGTTTTGGCGGCCTAAACACGAACGGGTCGCCGGATCGTGGTAGAAACGATCCAGATCGGGGGGGATCTTGATACCCCGCCTTCTTGGCGCGTGTTTCCCGCGGGCGCTGGAGCGAAAAGTCACAAGAGCCAGGGGCGCGATCGCTGCGCGTCCACCTCGGTGTCTGCCGCCATTGGCCGGTGCGCCGACCCTGCTTCTGCTCTAAGCGAGGCCATGAACAGCTCGGGCAGGTCAGGGCCGTCGTCCCGGGCAGGCCAGGGGGCTGCGTCTTGCCTCTTGGGGGCCTGGGCAGGCACAGGCACGACTGGGGCCATGCCGAAAACGACGCATCGAGCCAAGGGCCGCAGCCCAAAGAGGCAGGCCCGGCCGGTGCTGCAGTGGCGCGAGGCAGGAACGAGGAACCATGTGCGGGAAAACTTTGCTGGACCGGAACCTCTGCTCCCGAAATTCCTCGCCGAGCTCCAGCTCGCCGACAACCAAGCCATTGAGCCCTCACCAAAGCGACGCCCAGCCGGCCAGATGGCAAGCGAACGCGAGACAAGCGGCCCGCTGCGGCCGCGGATGCACCGACGCTTGTTGCAAACGAGGAACTCGGCTCTTGCGCAACCCCCGCCTCTCTTTTGGTGCTCCCTCGATAAAAAGGCCAGCATGGCTGCAGAGGTACGACACGGCCGGCGTCTGGTTTCCCTCCGCCTCACTCGTCTTCCTGATACCTTGGGCACAGCACCATTCCTCCTGCCGCCTTCCTCGCCGCCACCATGTCTCCCTCCCTTTCCACCGTTGCCGGCGCCGCCGCGGCCCTGTCGGCGGCTTTGGTCGGCGCCCAGAGCCTTGGCCCCACCAAGGAGGTGCACCCGCGGCTGACAACGTGGAAATGCACGACAGCGGGCGGATGCAAGCCGCGCAACACGGCCATCGTGCTCGACTCGCTCTCCCACCACGTCTATCAGCGCGCGAACCCGTCTCTCAACTGCGGCGACTGGGGCCAGCCGGCCAACGCGACGGTGTGCCCGGACCTGGCGACGTGCCAAAAGAACTGCGTCATGGACGGCATCTCAGGTAACTGGGCGCGCGCAATCATCAATTCCTCAATTGACTGGTGGAAGGGGACTTCTCAAGCTCGCTGTCAAGCTGCCGAGGCTGACAATTGATCCAGACTACACCAAGCACGGGATCTTCGCAGAGGGCGGCGCCCTCACGCTCAAGCAGCTACAGTCCGACGGCAAGACGGTCGCTAGTCCGCGCGTCTACCTGCTGGCCGAGAACGAGCAGGAGTACGAGATGATGAAGCTGACGGGCCAGGAGTTCACGTTCGACGTGGATGTCTCCAAGCTGCCTTGGTAAGAGCTGCCCCTTTGATGCATATATCAACAACACAACTGACCGAGTGCTTGATAGCGGCATGAACGGCGCGCTTTACTTCAGTGAAATGGAGAAGGATGGCGGCAAGAAGACTGAGCCGCTCAACCAGGGCGGCGCATATATGGGCACCGGCTACTGCGACGCCCAGTGCTTCACTACGCCCTTCATCAACGGCGTGGGGAACCTAGACTCTCGCGGCGGATGTTGCAACGAGCTTGACGTTTGGGAAGCTAACAGGTGAATACGCCAGATGGAAGAAGTTGGACCGGGTTGGATACTTGCAAGCTAACCGTCACGACTCACCAGGGCTGCTGAGAGCATAGCCCCTCACACTTGCAACAAGCCGGGGCTTTACAAGTGCAAGGGCGCCGAGTGCGAATTTGAAGGAGTGTGCGACAAATGGGGTTGCACGTACAAGCCACATGCGCTGGGGCACACACGCCACTACGGAGCAGGAAAGAACTTCAGAGTCGACACCTCGCGCCCTTTCACCGTGGTCACGCAGTTTCCCGCGGACTCAACGGGTGTGCTCAAGGAGATCCGCCGCATCTACGTTCAAGACGGCGTTCAGATCCCGCAGCCGCCCCTTCCGGCCCCGAACAAGGGCAACTCGCTCACGCAGGCCTGGTGTGACGCTACCCCGGGCCAGAGCCGCCGATTCAACGAGCTTGGGGGCGTCAAGGGGATGGGCGATGCCATGACAAGGGGCATGGTGCTGGCCATGAGCATCTGGTGGTCGGAAGGCGACTTTATGAACTGGCTCGACTCGCCCCCGTGCAGCGACACTGAGGGCGCCCCGTCCAACATTGTCAAGGTCGAGCGCGATCCGACGGTTGTGTTTAGCAACATCAAGCTCGGTGACATTGGCTCTACGTTCAAAGGAAGCCCACCAAAGTGCAAGCGCGAGGTGCTGTGAGGGGCGCAAGAGGATCGGCGGCGCATGGGGACAAAAGCACGCGACGAGCGACGGGTTCTACACCGGCAGTCTATTCCATTCTTTCTTGTTCCAGCCAGGGGCCGGTTTGATGTGCCAACGGGGTTTTTTTATTTGTCTTGCCACTGTTTCGGTTCACTTGTCCCTACAAGACAGCTCTATTTTCAACTCTGTTCGGTCCCAAGAAAACCACACCTTCTGCCTTGCCATGTAGCCGACGCTCTCTGGGTGAATTCTCAGGTCAAAGTTCCACAGCATGCGGGCCAGGATGAGGCGGATCTCGGCGAGGGCCAGGTTCTTGCCGATGCAGTTGCGCGGCCCGAAGGAAAAGGGCTGGGAGGCGGCCCTGTTGTCGTTGGCATAGGGGGCGTGGTTGGGGTGCGAGGGCAGCCAGCGCTCGGGCCTGAAGGACTCTGGGTCGCGGAAGTTTTGGGGCGAGCGGCTGACGGCCAGGTGGTGGATGCCGACCGAGTACCCGCCGGGCACGAAGCGGCCGCAGAGGGTGCGGCCGCCCTGGGGCACGACCCTGGGGAAGCTGCCCGGGCCCGGGGGGGCGATGCGGAGGGTCTCGTCGACGACTGCGGCCAAAAAGGGGAGGGCGGCGGTGCTCTGGAGCGTGATGTGGTCCTCGGAGGCAAAGGCGGCGCGGACCTCGGCGGCCAGCTCGGCGAGGGCGGCGGGGTTCTCGCACAGGTAGTAGGTGGCGGCGGCCAGGGCGGTGGCGGTGGTCTCGCTGCCGGCGGCGATGAAGACCTGGGCGGCGGCGTCGAGCTCGTCGCGCGTCATGCCCTTGTCGCCCTCGCCGCGCAGGACGTAGTGCATAAAGTCGGGCCGGTCGGTGTCCTGGCCGAGGCGCTTGGTGACGCGCTCGGCGCCAAAGGAGAACTGGGCCTTGCGGGTGGCGATGAGGCCGCGCGGGATGGCGAAGACGAGCAGCAGGTAGTTGAGCGGGACGGGGAAGCGGTTGCAGGCGCGCAAGAAGGTGGCGGCCTTGAAGATGTCGAAGACGGCGCGCAGCCACCAGTGCCACTCGCCGTCGCGCAGGCAATGGAAGGGCTCGCCAAAGGCCAGGTCGGCGACGATGTCAAAGGTGGCAAAGTTGTACCACGAGTTGAGGTCGACGACGCCGTCGCGGCCGCCGCTGCCTTGGTCGCCGTCGCCGCCGGCAGCGCGCCTGCGCAGCTGGGCGACGAGGCGGTCGACGTGGCCCCTGATGACGGACTCCTGGGCGCGCAGGGCGCGGTCGGAGAAGGCCGGGTTCTGCAGGCGGCGCATGCGCCTGTGGCTCTCGCGGCCGGCTGTCAGTATGTCCTGGGCGCCGTTTGGGTTGCTGTTCCAGAACTTGGGGTCCTTTTCAAAGTCGCCGACGCCGCCGTCCCTGCCGGCGAAGCCGTAGATGGGCTGCCAGGCGGCGCCGTCGGCGTAGGACAGCTCGTCCGGGGCGACGCGCACGACGGGGCCGTACTGCTCGTGCCAGCGCTTGACGGTCCAGTGGCCGACGCCGCGCAGCTCGAACCAGAGCGAGTAGAGGCGCGTCACGCCCGCCAGCGGCGGGCCGGGGAAGCCGCGCAGCGGGTGGAGGAGGGCATTGTAGGCGCACTTGGCCACGAGGAAGAGGGCGAGCTGTTCACTCGGTCATTTGTGTTAGTCGGGGGGGGGCTGGATGGGTGTGTTTGGCGGGTGGCCTTTTTTTTTCTGGTCTTTTTTTTTCTGGGCCAAGGGCGAAATAATCGAGGTCATCACGAACCGCAGGACCAATCAGGCCCCAGGGCACCATTTTGGCGGCACGCGGGGCAAGAGAGAGGATCGTCTCTCGTTTTCGGCAGTGGCTCTCTCTCTCTCTCTGTCTTGGGTAATCAATCGATCGCTGATTCTGTTCCCAGCAACGCAAAAGACGGAAGGGACGGGCTGAATTCTCGAATGGACTTTTTGGGATGACAGGCAGGTCAGCCACCGCCTCAAAGGGAAGGGGAAAAAGAGAAGAGGAAAGAAATTCCCCGCACAGATTTGTACCCTCCTCAACACCGACTCGCGGACCGGCCTGGCCCTATCGTCGTCGTGTGCAAAGCGACACTTTTGCCCTTGCCGGCTCGTGTCAGGACCCCGGCTCGGGTTGCGCGCGCGCGAGGCAGAGGCAGAGGCAGCCCCATGCGGCGGGGCGACATCGGCGGCCGATCTCTTCCTGCCTGCCTGGCCAAGTCGCGCGCCGCCCGGGAACCCGCGCTGACGGGGAACCCTGGCCTCGACAGGGGCCCCGGGAGGTGGTCGTCTCTTTTGCCTGCGCTGGTCGTCGGTCGTCGCACCGGTGGTAGGCAGGAGGTCAGGCAGGCACCTGCGCGCGCTGGCCTGCCGATGCCGGGAATGCTTGAGTCGTCTTGGCTTCGGCCGGGGGGGGACTCCCCCACCCGCCCGGCTTTCCCATCTGGCAAAGGGTGGAGTCACAAGTGCACATCGCCGGCTGTTGCCCTTCAGTCCCCAGTCCTACCTCTAGTCTCCCATCTACCCCGTGTGCTTTTGTGTCATGTCGCATGCCTCTCCTTCTTCCAGCCAGGTTCCCGCCGACGTCAAGCCAAGACCCGTCGGAGCCTCTGCGAGGACGACGCGCTCCTTGAGACGGCGGCGATCGCTGGGCGGATTCTCGGCGTGATTATGGGGCCGGGGCATCAAGCATCGCGAACCACAATGGCGCAACGGGGAAGAGAGAAAAAAAAAGAGGGGCAGGGAAATCGGCAGGCATCTTCTCCGCTCTCCACCCAACCAAGAACCAGTCAGCGCAAACAAGGGAGCCGTTCGAAGCCACGCGCACACACACACACACGACGTCAACTGCGGAAACAAGCCCCAAAAAGACCAAACCGTGGCGAGCCACGGATCCGGCAAAGTCGGTTCGTGCCAAAGACAAGCTGCACTCATGGGCGAAGATGCTGCTATTTTTGGCACGCCCGCGTCGGTCTTGCAAGACCCAGGCCCCTGTTCCGGTAGTCGTCGTTCCTAGGCAGGGCCGCCCGCGCCAGCTGTGAGCGCAGCCAAACAATTATATATATGCCCCTGTCCATGGTTCTGCGTCCCGTGCTTTTTTAGCCGCATCGGCAGAATTGCCCTCCAGCCCGCAACGACATGTCATCCCGCCCAGGGCCCTCCAGCCCGCTGGCACCGTCCTGTGGCCATGACCGCTGCACTCCTCATAGTCCGGTTGGCCTTGTAGAAATGGCTTGATTGACTTATGCAGCGATAAAAAGAAAAGACGGTAAATATATACTCGAACAGAGTGAAAAAGAAAAAAAAAAGATAATGTCAGCTGCCAAATGGAAACTCTGGTTTCCTTTCGGAGGACCAGGCGCCGCCACCGGGACGAGGAAGACCCCCGCAGGAAACAAGAAGACACCCCGTTCCCGTTTGAGCCTGGTGCCACTTCGGACGAATTACTGCAGAGTCTTTGGCCTCTTTTCCCCAGCTTCACACCAGTCCCCTCCTCCGGCACCGTTCCTGCTGCCCTGGAAAAACAAAGGACAGCATGGGCCGGCTCGTGGCCACCGACCCGCGCTCACTTCTTGCAGGGGCGCCACGAAATGTTGAGCTGCTGGGTAAAGGCGACGGTGGCGTCGTCGTCCGAGATGAGGCCCGTGGCCTTGCTGTTGCTGCCCTTGTTGGTGAGGCTGATGCGGTTGTTGATGTTGAGGATGCCGTTGGCGCCGCAGGGCGAGTAGATGTAGCTCGAGGTCGGGACGCTGTCGGCCTTTGTGTAGACCTGGCCCTGGGCCCAGATGCCGCCGCCCGTGATGGACGTCTTGGTCGTCGTGGTCGAGGCCGCGTCCTGGCTGAAGTAGTAGGTCGAGTAGAAGTCGCCCTGGATGCCCGCGTCGAGCTGCGCGTACCCGTGGTACGTGCTGTCCACCACCGAGAACTGGAACCCGCCCGGGTACCGCAGGTTCAGGTGCAGCTGGCAGTTCTTGGTCCTCTCCTTGGGGTCGTAGCCGGGCCCAATGTAGGTCTGGAAGGCATCGAAGCCAAAGGTGATGACCTGGATGGATGGGATCTGCCGTTAGCCTGGGTCGAGCAGAGGAGTGGCTAATACACAGAGGGGAGGCAAGGGATACTCACGGTGCGGTCAGGAGAGATGCTGGTCGACACGGTACCCTGAGGGCAGCCGTTGCCCGAGAAGCTGGCGCTCACGATCTGAATCTGCTTCGGGTCGGGGCCGTCGGCCTGGCCAGCACCGCCGCTGGGCAGGTTCACCGGGGACGCGGCGACCAGGGCGGGGAGGAGGAAGGCGAGGGAACGCATTCTGGCTGGGGAGTTGGGATGTGGCGGGTAGCTGGCTAGCTGGTGTGCCTGGAGCGAGTTCAAGTGTGCGTGCGAGTGCAGGGAGGACCTATGGAGCTGGAACTGGAGCTGGAGTTGAAGCTGAGGTGAAAGAAGAGACGACGGCCGACATCTCGGCGGATGGGCCCTGGTTTTATATCCATTCCCGCCAAATGCTCTCCCGGCCGTGGCCGACGTACCGCCTAACTCCGGTCATCGCCTCATGTGTCTGGCGATGTCTATTCCTGGCCATGCCGGGCTTTGCAGTCCCAAGACCTGCTGCACGCAGAGCAGCCTCGGCCCGGCAGACGAGCCATCCAGAAAGGCGGGCGCAGTGCCAATCTGGACGCTTGCAGTCCCAGCACTGGTGGGATCCGGGGGAGGGAGGGCACGCAACGATCCAGCCCAGTGGCGCCCACCCCCTTGGGGTGATGGCAAGGCGTCTGCCTGGCCCACGACCGGGGAAGCGAGGCGAAGTTGGCAAAAAGGGCGGAAGCGAAGAGAAACACAAGAGGGCGGCGACATGATTAGATTGCACCCCAAATTGGCCCTGGGGCGGCCTGGGACTCGCTCGCCTCAGCCTCGGAGCTGGCGGCGAGAGCAGCAGCAGCAAGCGTGCACCCGGTGCCGTCGACCTTGTTCTCGCCTCCCATCCCCGCCCGACCCATGGTTTGGTCGCCAAAGGTCGCGCAAAGCCTGCCTGCCTGGTGCGTCGATGGTCTGCTCCGCCGGGGCTCGGGTGCCTCGTCGCGTCGTTCGTCGTACCTGCAAATTTGCGGGTGAAAAGGAGGATAAATGAATCCCATATTAAAAAGGCGGGACCTGGCCAGCTCTTATGGCGCTGGCCCAGCCCTCTCCAGAGCGGAACTTGCTGTGCTCAGCAGCCCGGAGATGACCGGCGGCTGGCAGCCAAAAGAGAATAGCTCGCATCTTGGCAGCCTTCCTGGAAGCTGGTGTCTCTGCCCTGGCCTCCCGTCCACACAGCCCCGGCCTCCTTTCTCAGGTGCATCTCCTCCACCCGTCTCAACGCCTCTGGTTCATGCAGCTCCATGCGGCTCCAGATGACGGCACGCTGCCTGTGTCTTTTTATAGAACCCTCGCTGATCAGACTATCAGCGAGTCGGTCCGGGTTCGGAGATGGCCTTGTAACCGCGGGTCCACGGCTGCGCTGCTTGTAACCTGGCCCCTCGTGCTTGGTAGACTGATAGCTTTGTGGCCTGAGCCTTCCATCTCCCTCGCAGGTCGAGACCTGAGTGGCCCGGCCGGGAGCTGAAAAGGTTTCTATTTTTGTGGCGAGGTCGACCTTGGTTGATTGCCCTGTATTAATTGCTCGACGTCTCGCTGGTCTGCAGACGCGACGTGGTATGCATACCCAGCCGACGCTACCCCGCGGGCGTCGATCCCTGCCTGTTTCCCACCCGTTTGGCGTCTGGCGTCTCTTGATCAACCTGGCGTTCTTCAGCCACCTCGACTTACGGCTCGCCGCTGCTACACCGCGGTTTGCAAGTGACCTGGCTAGGTACCCATCCGCTGGGGTTGCAAGCCGGCTGCCTCGTGGTACTGCCCAGGAGCAAAAGCACCACGGCCTGGTGCGGTGGCATCTCCGGAGAATTTCCCCAGTATCCTTCACTTGGCCGTCATGGCCACTATTCGCTGGCGAATCCGAGTAGCCGTCCTTCGGGATCTTGAGAGTCGCCATATTGGCCTCGTATCATCCTGTTCCAATTTTAGCTTTTGTGCCAGAGGTGCTTCGTGTCCGACTAGGCTACCGCAATTACGTGCCTGCCATCGTGACGCGACATATTGTCGTTGGAACCCTCTTTGTTCCGATGACCGGGGAGAGCTGTTGTTTGGTGTAACGATCTGCACAGTCGGATTCCGCAACCTATCCCGACGGCGCCGAGGCGGGCATGGACGCAGCGGCCTAGGCGGACAGCGATGGGTCTGTCAATTGAGTCCTTCTGCGTGCTGAGAGTCCAAAAGATATGTGGCAAGCTTGGTGGCTTGTGGAAAGGTAGTGGTTCCAGGCGGCCTGACGCATGCCATTACAGCCACGCGCTTGGTCGCTGTTGAGGCACATGCGATGGCCGCGGGTGGCTGAGAGCCCATCAGGGTGTTTGGGCGAGAAATTGGATTCGAATGGCGAGCGACAGATGGACAATTCCGCCAATGGGGTGCAGCATAAACGCGGCTCTCTTGGGACCAATGCGGGGTTCGGGGACACACAGCAATCGCAACCCAATACGGCAGGGGCGTGCCTGCTTGTTTGAGTATCTCCGACGCTGGCCCTCCACTCGCTTGGCTCTGAGCGCAGGATGCCTCGTGATCATCCGCTGGTTAGCCGGGAAGCTGGGAGGTTCGCTGTGGGACAAGAATAGAAACATGCGCAGACGGCTGGAGTGACAGCTCGAGCAAAGGGCAGCTGCAAAATACCCCAAGACGCTAGGTACCGGCTGAGCGGCTCGAGATTAAGCCCCTGTTTTGCTCTCTGGAGCTTCCCTCCATCACACCCCACCAACCGGCATAGGAACCTGCCCATCAGCTTGTCTTGGCAGCAATATCTGATGAATGTCAACGCCAAGATTCAGCCAGCTTGACGAAAAGACCGAAATGGGTTCGTTTCCCTATAGCCATGTCGGGCAGTGTTGGGAGACGCAAACAGCACAGGCTCGGCACGTAAGCGTCCGACAACACATACGGCTGAGTGGGCGTAGGGTACGGACGGGGGCATAAAGTCTTTTCGGCATCACGATATGCGATCCACGGTTTGGGCACGGGACAAGGTATCGAGACAAGTCTGGCGTGACAATCGCACCGGCACAAATCTTCTTTTTTTTTTGCTTATTACACCCTGCTCGAGCCGCTTCTAATGACACTGCTCTCTAAGCAGAGTCACCAACCTGCTTCAGGATGCCCGCAAGGTTGATGCTCTTGGGCCTCTCGATGGGCAGCCCCAGGGCGCGATCCCAAATAAGCTGAGCCAGGGGACCCAGTCCACGGCTGACACCGAACGTGGCCGTGTAGTAGAGCGTCTCGTGGAATCCATAGTGGTGGAAAAGCACACCAGAGCTCGAGTCCACGTTGGGGTAGGGGTTCTTGGTCTTGCCGTGCTTCTTGAGCACCTCGGGCGCCACCTCGCTGTTGAGCTGGACAAGCTTGAAGACCGGGTCGCGGGCGATCTCGGGGCGCGACGCCGCATAGTCCATGAGCGCCTGGAAGCGCGGGTCGGGCTTGCGCAGGACCGCGTGGCCGTATCCAGGGACGACACGGCCCGAGTTCAGCGTCGACCAGAGGTAGTCATGGACATCCTTCTCCGTGTAGTCTGCGGGGATGGCCTCCTTCATCTGGATGATCCACCGAAGGACCTCCTGGGCGGCAAGGCTATTGGTGAACACTGCATGTTAGCGCCCGTTCCCACTGCTTTCTGATCAGTTCCGTCCCGACACCCAAGCACTCACCCGTGGAGAGGACCGGCAAGGCCCTGCAGGCCAGCGCTGTAGCTGAGGAAAGGGTCGCTCAAGGCGCTGCCGACGAGGTGCGTGGCGTGCGCCGACACGTTGCCGCCCTCGTGGTCGCCGTGTAGAGCAAGGTATAGGCGTAGGAGATCCTGGAAGTTCTCGTTCTCCTTGCCGCCCTTACCGAGCATGGCGGCGAAGTTGTAGGACCAATCCTGCTCCAGGTCGACCTCGGCGGGCAGGGCACCGCCGCCGCGGTACGAGTTCTGGTAGATCTTGGCGGCGATGGTGGGCAGCTTGGCCAGCAGGCTGATGCAATCGTCAAAGGTGGGCTCCCAGTAGTCGGCCTTGTTGAGGCCGCGCTCGTAGGCCTTGGCAAACTTGGACGTGTAGTTGAGCGAGGACACGGCAATGGCGAACTGGGTCATGGGGTGCAGGTCCGTGGGGAAGTCGTCGAGCATCTTGTTGACGAAGGCGGGGAGGGCGGCCTGCTCGGCCAGCTGGCGCGACAGGACGCGGACCTGGTTCGTGCTGGGGACGCGGCCGGTCAGCAGCAGCCAGAACATGGCCTCGGGCAGCATCTCGGTGCCCGTCTTGCCCTTGGGCAGCTCGCGCTGGCAGTCCTTGATGGTGCGGCCGTGGAAGCGGATGCCCTCGTCGGCGTCGAGGACGGAGCCTTCCCAGACCATGGCCTTGAGCCCGCGCATGCCGCCGATCGTGTTCTCGACCTTGACCTCGCCGATCACCTTGGAGCCGTGCGCCTTGACCTTCTTGAGCAGCTCGCGCTTGGCCGGGATGACTTCTTTCAGGGTGGTCTTGAGGTCAGGCTCCGAGGCGGCCGAGTAGTGCCTGCTGGACCGAACGCTGCTGGCACAGCACGCGGGCCGGGCGACAAGGGGCTAGAAGGGGGCGCCAGTTGGTTGGTGTCAGCGGCCCAACTGCGTGTGGCTCAGGTCTACGACGGAGCTTACCCTGAGCGACCCGAAGGCCCTCGATGTTGTTCGCATGCTCATCGTGAAGGTTTTTTGCGTGTGCGAGTCTTTGGGTTTGCCAGCGCCAGAGCTGTAGGACAGGCTCGACAGGGCGGTTTGGCCGAGGAAGCCAAACGAGGAAATGCGGGGTATGCTGTTGGCTGATCAAGGGAAGGGAGGGGGACGGAGAAAAGCTGGGGGCTAGGTTTGGCCCAGAAGCGTGTCGTCACGATCCAGGTCCGAGGTTGGGCAGTCGAGAGCTATGGTGTGCAAGGGAAGGGCTGCAGCATCTGGAAGAGGTGGTGGACTTGAAATACAGAGACGGCCCCAAGGCAATGCGCAGGCCCCTCCCCTCGCCCCGAGCGCTGCAGGAACAATGCAGCGCCAGCCAGAGGCAAAGCGAGGCCGAGGCCCAGCCAGCGGCGCTCGACGCGCGCGCCCATGCTCCCTCCCTTCAGTCCGGGCATGGCTTGGCGCCCCCTCCCCAGCCGGGCGTGGGTGAGCTGGGGGCAGCAGGTCAAGCCGAGGAAAGCCGCGCTCGCCCTGGCGCCCGTGCAAGTCGGCCCAGCGATTCGGCTGCGCACAAATGGCGGGTCGCGGGGCATTGGCCAATGGCCGCGCGCCTGCGTCCTGGGCCTCCCCCACCAGGGCTGGGGCCCCCCCCCCC
>PYSQ01000350.1:21347-35203 GCA_003049435.1 Nakataea oryzae
CCCCCGCACCTGCCAGCGGCCGCTTGGCGGAGAAACGGAGACCCCGGCCCCCACTGCTCTGCTGGTTTCTGCCAGCCGAGCTGCTGGCCTCGGCTCAGGGCGGGAGTCGCCCGTCGCAGTGCCCAGCGCTGCGGCGTTTTCCACCGGGCCAAGGTCCCGCATTACTCAGCTGTGACATCGCGCCGATGCAGAGACGAGCGGCAGTCCATGGCCGCTTCTGCTGGGCCGTGAACTAAGAAACCACACACAGCAGCCGGCCGTCCACTTCTCAGGGCTTGAGCGGAGCCTTTTTTCCCACCCACCCAGCCCTCGCCCTCAAAACGCTGCCCCTCGCCGGGTCAGCCAGCAGCGTCCCCGCCGCCTCAGCTCGGCCACCTGCGCGCCCTCGGCCCTCTCACCATGCTGCTGCGCGCAATACCAGCCCGCGTCCTCCACAGGACCGCGCGCCGCGCCTGCAACGGAACCGCCGTGCCCACCCCCGCCCGCCTCCTCTCGACAACGGTCCGCCGCGCCATGCCCGCCTCGCCGCTCTCGCCCGTCGAGCCGCCCCTGACGGCCGCCCTGCCCTCGGACGCGTTCCAGCTGCTGCCCGAGAAGCTCAAGGCCGGCGCCGCCGAGGACGCCCTGTACGAGCAGCAGATCCGCGACGTCGAGGCCTGGTGGGCCACGCCGCGCTACGAGGGCATCACCAGGCCCTACACGGCCGCCGACGTCGTGTCCAAGCGCGGCTCGCAGCAGCAGTCGTACCCGTGCTCGACCATGGCCAGGAAGCTGTGGAACCTGATCAGGGAGAGGGAGGCCAAGGGTGAGCCCATACACACCATGGGCGCCATCGACCCCATCCAGATGACGCAGCAGGCTGCCCACCAGGAGGTCCTCTACGTGTCGGGCTGGGCCTGCTCCGCGGTCCTGACCACGACCAACGAGGTGTCGCCCGACTTTGGCGACTACCCCTACAACACGGTGCCCAACCAGGTCCAGCGCCTGGCCAAGGCCCAGTCCATGCACGACCGCAAGCAGTGGGATGCCCGCCGCAAGCTGTCGGCCCAGGACCGCGCCTCGGCCGCCTACGTCGACTACCTGCGCCCCATCGTGGCCGACGGCGACACGGGCCACGGCGGGCTCTCGGCCGTCATCAAGCTCGCCAAGCTGTTCGCCGAGAACGGCGCGGCGGCCGTGCACTTTGAGGACCAGCTGCACGGCGGCAAGAAGTGCGGCCACCTTGCCGGCAAGGTGCTCGTGCCCACGGGCGAGCACATCAACCGCCTCGTCGCCGCCCGCTTCCAGTGGGACGTCATGGGCGTCGAGAACCTGGTGATTGCCCGCACCGACTCGGAGAGCGGCCGCCTCATCAGCTCCGCCATCGACGTGCGCGACCACGAGTTCATCCTCGGCGTCGCCGACCCGGCCGTCCAGCCCCTGGCCGAGACCCTGCAGGCCATGGAGGCCCGCGGCGCCGGCTCGGCCGAGATCGACGCCTTCGAGGCCGCCTTCACCCGCGACACGCCCCTCGTCACCTTTGACGAGGCCGCCGCCGCCCACNNNCCGGTACGCCGACGCCGTCGCCGAGGACCGCAACATGGGCATCGCCGCCCGCCGCGCCCTCGCGAGGTCGCTGCTGCCCGCGGGGGCGCCCGACGTCTACTTCAGCTGGGACGCGCCCCGCACCCGCGAGGGCTTCTACCACTTCCGCGCCGGCATGAAGGCGGCCACCAAGCGCGCCCTCGCCTTTGCGCCCTACGCCGACCTGCTCTGGGTCGAGACGGGCGACCCGAGCGTCTCGGTCGCGCGCCAGCTCGGCCGCGCCGTGCGGGCGGCCAACCCGGGCAAGGGCCTCGTCTACAACCTCAGCCCGTCCTTCAACTGGATGGGCCACGGCTTCACCGAGGACACCCTCCGCAGCTTCGTCTGGGACATCGCCAAGGAGGGCTTCGTCCTGCAGCTCGTCAGCCTCGCCGGCGTCCACTCAAACGCCACCGCCACCTGCGAGCTGGCCCGCGGCTTCAAGGACGACGGCATGCTCGCCTACGTCAACCTCGTCCAGCGCCGCGAGAAGGAGCTCGGCTGCGACGTGCTCACCCACCAAAAGTGGAGCGGCGCCCCTTATATGGACGGCATCCTGGGCGCCATCCAGAGCGGGAGCTCGAGCAGCAAGAGCATGGGCGCCGGCAACACCGAGGGCCAGTTCGACTGAGGAGGCTAGTTTCAAGGATAAAACATGTCTATATATATATATACCAATTTTTGGCTCCGTCAGCTTGCCTACTTGCTTTTGTTTAATTTTCTGTGCTTGTTCGCATCGGCTGGAGTCTCGGTGACAAATCACGTCAGTAACGTCAGCTTGGAAATAGGTTATGCATGCAATTACGCAGTATCTGAAGCCAACTTCTTTTTTTTTTTTTTTAGCAAGATGGCCACCGAACAAAATGAACCCTGGTCCTCCCCCACTCTGTGTCCTCCCATTTTGAACTTCCATAGCTTGTTGTAATAAAATAAGAAAAAAAAATCACGCTTTTCTCGGCCCACAAACGCCAGCAATACCTCTATAAACAAGTCGCAGCCAGAAAAAAAAGGGGCTGACATATCCACCAATCCTGCCTCTACTTGGAGGCGGCGCCACCTCTGCCACCAACAACCGCCGAGCCCAAAGACAGCACCTCCTCGGCGTTGAAGCTGATCTCGGGCAGCGGGCGGCCCTTGCCAGAGGGCCAGGGCAGGAACTTGACCGTGGCGAGGTAGCGCAGGTAGCGGCCGACGTCCTCCCGCCCGATGCCGTAGCCCGCGCTCTCGTCGATGCCGGTCCAGTTCTCGGCGTCGGCCTTGAGGACCATGATGGCGTTCTCGTCGTCGAGCTCGGGGGCCTTTGTGTTTGCCGGCAGGTCCGAGATGCACAGGTGGAAGAGCGGCAGGAGCGCGTGCTGCTCCTGGTCGCGCTCGACGCCGCCGCCCGCCGACACGTACCGCTCCAGGTCCTCCTTCCACACCCCGTAGCCGATCTCGGGCACCCGGTAGCCGTAGTACTCGAGCAGGGACAGGTACTCGTTCATGCGGAGGCGCGGGTGGCCCGTCACGTGCACCACGCTGACGCCGCCGGGGACCGGGTTGAGCGCCGCGGCCACCACGACGCGCG
Source organism: Nakataea oryzae (assembly GCA_003049435.1). NCBI lineage: Eukaryota > Fungi > Ascomycota > Sordariomycetes > Magnaporthales > Magnaporthaceae > Nakataea > Nakataea oryzae. Next base: position 24,478 of record PYSQ01000350.1, read on the forward strand.
CCACGTGGTTGACGGGCACCGAGTTGACCGTGTTGATGATGCGCGGCCGGGACCCCAGCTGGATGCACCCCTTGAGGAACCGGATCAAAAAGTCGTCCGTGTTGCAGCAGCCCGACTCGCTGTCGCCCAGAATGTAGCCCGGCCGCACGACCGAGCCCCTCAGGCCCCTCCTGCCGGCCTCCCGCACCAGCTGCTCCGACATCCACTTTGTCTGGCCGTAGCCCGTCGACAGGCCCGTCGCGCTCCCTTCGAGATCGTCCGATTCTGGAACCGCGCCCTGGCCAGTGCTGAGCTGCCTCTCCGACAGACGCACATAGTGCTCGTTGTCCAACACGCTGGTCGAGCTCACGTATGTGAAGAGCTTGGGCTTGCCCTCGTTGCACAGCCGCATCGCATCCACCGTCGAGATGACGTTGGCCGCGAGCATGTCCTGCCAGCGCCGCACCCAGTGCACCGTGGCGCCGTTGTGGATCACCACGTCCACCTCGGCTGCCAGCCGATCCCAGACCGACTGCTCAATGCCCAGCTGCGGCTTTGAGAGATCGCCGACGGCGCAGGAGAGACGCGCCGCCCACTCGTCCCTCCAAATGCCGTAGCCTTGCAGCGAACGCCGCAGGCGCTCGTTGGCCGCCTTCTCGTCCTTGGCCCGCACGTGCGCGACCAGCCTGACCTGTCGGCTCGTCCGCTGGAGGATATCACGGATGAGGAAGGCGCCCAGGAAGCCCGTCGCGCCCGTCAGGAAGATTGTTGGCCGAGACGAGGCCCGGATGGTGGCCGGGTCGGCCGTCTGGTAAGTGGCAGGGAGCTGCTTGACAAGATCGTCGCGTGCCTTTGCGTACGAGTTCTCTTCCGACTCGGCCGCCGAGCCGGCTGCACCCTCGCCGCCCGACCCCAGCTGCTTGTCGACCTCGGCGCTGAAGGCCCCAAGAGTTGGATTCGCGTACAGGGTATTGATGGATACGTTGGCGCCCGTGTCCCTGCGGACGTTGAGCAGCATCTGCTGCGCCAGGATACTGTGCCCACCCAGGTCGAAGAAGTCATGCTCTGGCGCGATCGTCTTCTCGTTGAGACCCCGGATCAGCGACGCCCACTTGGTGGCTATGCGCTGCTCCGTGGCGCTCAGCGAGTCCCATCGCTTGAGCTCTTCGCCCGAAGCCTCGGTCGTCTGCTCGGCAATATCAGGGAAAGGCAGGTTCGGCTTGTCCACCTTGCCGTTGGGGTTCAGGGGCAACTTCTCCAAGACGATGAAGAGGGTCGGCACGGCGTAGGCCGGCAGGCGGCCCTTGAGGTGGTCGCGAAGCTCGGTCTGCAGCCGCCTGAACCGCTTGAAGAAGACCTTTGTCGGGCCAAATTCCACACCCGCGTCGTCCTCGACATCCTCGAGCCCGTGGGCCTTGAGCCACAGGGGCCATTCCTTCAGCTCCGGCACCACGTAGCTGACCAGTGAGGGCTCCTCGTTTCTATCGCGACGCACCAGCGTCTTGCAATCGCGGATCAGCGCGCTCTGGCTGAGGTTGCTGTCGATATCGTTGAGCTCAATGCGGAAACCTCGGATCTTGACTTGGTCATCTGCGCGGCCGGTGCACTCAACGTCGCCCGACTCGAGGTACCTGCCCAGGTCGCCGGTCCGGTACAGCCGGTCGCGGGGGCCCTTGTAGTGCTTGCGCCATGGCTGGCCCTGGCTAGGGTGTTGCTTGTCTGCCTCGACCCACTTGTCGTTGTCGACAAACCAGTTGTTGAGGAACTTTTGCTCGCTCATGGCGGGGTCTCCTTTGTAGCCCTCGCCCAGACCTGCCGCTCTGACGTAGATCTCGCCAACCTCGCCAACGCCGCAGAGCTTGGTCCTGTCCTCACGGTTGACAACCAGAAGCTGGACATTCTGCATGCCTCTGCCGGCGGGGATTGTGTCCTTGTCCAGCCTCTCCAGGAAATCCGGATCCGTGGCACGGTTCGGGACACGGTAGTAGCTGACCGCCCGGCTCGTCTCGGTGGTACCGTACATGTTTATTATGTCCACGTTGGCCGCCAGCGTCCGCAACGTACGACAGTCGCGCGTCGTCAGCACATCGCCGACAAAGAAGGCGGTCCGCAGAGCCGGGAACTCTGCGGAGGCGCCACCAACCAGGATCTGCCCCATGGCCGGTGTGAGATGCGTCACGGTGGGCTCGAACTCGCGGAACCATTCGGCCAGGCGCTCGTGAGCAATGTGCTCCTTGGACGGGACCAGGAGCTGGGCGCCGAGGAACAGAGGAGTGAAGATGTCGCGCTGGACGGGATCGTGCGCAATGCCCGAAAGCAGCGTGAAGCGGCTCTGGTCGCTCAAGCCAAAGGTCTCTGCCATCCAGGAAAAGTACTTGGCGAGACTGTAGTGGCGGCCCAGCACGCCCTTGGGTCGGCCCTCGGAGCCCGAGGTGAAGCTGAGAGTCGGGTTCGAGTCTGGGCCGACCAGGACATCGGCGGGCGGGGCAGATGCCTTGTCGCGCACGCTAGCAAACACGTCCTTGCCATTGACTTCTCCACCAGACAGGAAGCCATCGTCGCCGATCCGGAGCGAAGGCACCTCGGCCTTGAGCTTGAGCTCCTCGTCGATGTACTTGCGGACGAGGGGGGCGAGGGGGCCGGCCTCGTCGGTGGCACGAGCAATGTTGACCAGCGCTGTCGGCCCGGACACCTCGAGGTAGATTTGTTGCCTCGCAGGAGGGTAGAGCGGATCGAGGACACTGAAGGTCGCACCGGATGCCTTTCGATTCGCAGCAGGTGTCTCAAATCAGCATCCAGGACAGAGGCGCAGGCGAAACGAATGGCGAGGGGCCGACACTCACCAGGACACCCATTATGCTAACCACCAGGTCAACAGACCGGTGGGCCCAGATCATCACGATATCGCCATTTGTGACGCCAGCATCGTGCAGATAGTGTGCCAGCACATTGGAGGCCTCGAAGATCTGGCGGTATGTGTAGGACCTCTCGGGGCCTTCCGAGGACTTGGTCTCGACGACGCAGACACGGTCTGGGTGCTTCTGGACATTGGCAGCAAAGATCTCGTGGATGGCGCCGACGTGGCCGGACCAATCGAGGTCTACGGTGGGATCGGGGAGTTGCGCCATTGCAAGTTGTGGTGCCCAACGACCTGGCGGGGAGGGTTCGGCGGCGGCGGCAGCAGCAGATGCGCGGAGGTGGTGCCGACGAGATGTCGTTTCGAGATGTTGGAGGGGCTGGGTGTGCGATACCAGGCGACACGAGCTGGCCTGGGACGGTTTATAGCATGGAGGATATTGCAGGATCACAGACCGCACATGGCAGGAGGCGACGAAACATGTCTGGCAGACACGGAGTCATAGGCCCAGACAGCAAGACGTGACTCTTGCCAAAAATATCCGCAGGGGTAAAATTTCGAAGTGGCGTGCGACATCGGCCACCCTCAGGATTGGGAGCTGGTGCGGGGCATCCACTGGGTGAGTGCACCAGAATTACAGCTAGGGGCGGGGTGGAGCGCGTCGAGGCTTCGCGCAGAGCTCCAAGCTCCCCGAATTGGACTGTAAGGGTCCGGGCGTTCCCGATTGGGAAAGTTGGACAGGGTGCACGGAAACGGCATTTCAGCATTGAACCAACCAGCGAGTCTTTGTCAAAGTTGTGTTGATTAATGCCTGCCAACAACGCCGCGCGCCTCGCCCACCTGTTCTCGGCGCACACGCCCAGGCAGCTGCCAGCCCGCACACATACACAAGCCGTCCGTCCGTCCGTCCTCTCAGTCCAGCGACTGCTTGCTTGCGTTGTTGGTCGGCGCCGCCAGCGGCGCGCCCTCGGGCGTGACGTAGGCCTTGGTCATGCCGCCGTCGACGACAAAGTCGTGGCCGTTGACAAAGGAGCTCTCGTCGCTGGCCAGGAACAGCACCGCCTGGGCCTGCTCGATGGCCTCGCCGAAGCGGCCGGTGGGGAAGTGGATCTCGCGGCGCTGGCGCTTGGCCTTGTCGTCGCCGAGCCAGTCCTGCAGCAGCGGCGTGTTGAGCGGCGCCGGGCACAGGTTGTTGAACCGGAAGCCCTCGCGCGCGTGCACGATGGCCAGCTCGCGCGTCAGCGCCAGGACCGCGCCCTTGGATGCCGTGTAGGCCAGCTGCGGCGTCGCGGCTCCCACCAGCGCCACGACCGAGGCCGTGTTGATGATGGAGCCCTTGGTCTTCTTGTGGCGCCGCAGCGCCAGGACTGCGTGCTTGCTGCCGAACCAGACGCCCTTGACGTTGATGTTGTGCGTCAGGTCCCAGATGGCCTCTGGCGTGTCGATGGCGTCGGCGTCGTCGGCGTGCATGATACCGGCGTTGTTGAACATGACGTCGAGCCCGCCCCACGAGTCCAGGCTCTCAACCATGGCCTTGACCTCTGCCTCCTTGGAGACATCGCATTTCTAGCCGGGAATTTCCATGTTAGGGCGGCGTCGCATGCGGGACCTGTTTGCTGCGCGGCGGCTGAAAGGCTGTCGGCACTCACCACCGTCTCGACCTTGGCACCCGGAACCAGGGACTGGACCTTTGCCTGCGCCTTGGTCAGGGCCTCGGGGGAGATGTCGGCCATCAGCACCCGGGCTCCCTCTTTGGCGAAGAGGATGCTGGTCTCGAGACCGATGCCGCTGTTACGAGGGCGTGCGTTAGCCAGTCGTGCCATGGGGTGGGTGAGAGGCTATCTGTCAGCCGGGTCGACAACGACATACCCGGCAGCGCCGGTGATGATGGCGTTCTTGCCCTCGAGCCTGCCCATTGTGGATGTGTGAGGGGGCGTCGACGGGAGTAGTGCGACGGGGGCTTGAGTATTGGACAGGTGCGGAGACAGAGGTGCTGCGTCACGGAGCAGAAAGAAGACAAGAGAATCCTGCACAGGGAGATCAACAGAAGCGGACAGAGTTTAATGTAGCCGGACTGGTGGCGATGCTGCTGGACAGCCGGGAAGCAGGACAGAACTAGAATGTCTGCGGTTTGGCAGGCGTGGAGCAACGCGGGGCAGGCAAGGACGGTGTCGCGATGTCCGCTCGTGAGTCAGGTAGCGTGCTACGGCCGCCCTCGTTTAGCTCCTACGACGGGCTGTGGGCGGCGGCGCGCGCTACGCAGGCTTGAGGAGGTCCGACAACGGCCCGCGCCCTGGCTGGGTCGCGGGGCAACTTCCGCTCCAATTAGCCCCCCCATGGTGGGCTGGGACGGGCGCGAGGGAGAAGGGAAAGGGTGGGTATGGGCTTTATCTCGACGAGCCCAATGCGTATCTGATAACGCGGCCCGCGTGCCACCACGGTGCTGCAGCCGAGCCGGGATCGCAGGCGCCAGGCACATGCTGCGGCTCGAGGATGCTCTCTATCTGGGGGAGGGTTCTGCTCGGCCGGTTCCTAGGAAGCAGCCGCAGACGCAGCGACTGCTGGCCAAGGATCTCAGTAAGCCACCGCCGCTGAGCTGGATGCTACCTCTCACACACACGCGTTGAGACTGCGCTCAAGCAGCAGCGAGGCGGCAGGTGCGTGCGTAGTAGGACGGATGCTGCAACTCGCCCGCTATCTTGGGGTGTGGGCAGTGTGTGGTCATGCGGGGCACCACCGCTGCTGCGAGCCCAGCCGTGCCATTGTGCCCCTCCCCAGATGCCGGGGCGCGCATCGCCTATGCGATTTCCGTCGGGAATCTTGGCCGCGACGGAAAGGCGGCACCTCGATGGCTCCTATCGCGAGACTGGCTCTGCAATACGCCGGCCACTAATCCAACTGCGGACAGGCCCCTCTCCGCGGCCGGCGATGCCATCGCTGCCAGACAAACCCACAGAGCGCTGTTCCGGCCCGCGTCCAGAGCGAGTCAGCTCCCCGCCCGTCATATTGACGTCAGGGAGTTGCCTCGCCTCGGAGATCTACTGTAGGCTGGATACTGTGCCGCCTTATCGCAGCGGTGATCCAGGGCGCGCCCCACACGACCACGGCCCTCGAGACAACCACCCCTCGTCCTTTGCCCTGCCTGCCGCAATTGCGATTTCACCACCCCCGTCCCGGCATCGCTCTAGCTCCCGCGCCCTTTAGTAGTATCGGTTCTGGCGAGCAACCAGCAACCCTCGCGCCAATGACGCCGCCACCGGCAGGCCAGGACCCCCCTCCTCCCCCACAGGCCGAGGCCGAGTGGAACGTAGTCGCCCCCAGAGGCCGCAAGGGCCCAGGCGGCGGCCGGGCCCAAAATCCCGGCCGGTCCCGGGACGCCCAAGAGCCGACGGGGTGCCGCCCCGCGTCCCCGGCCCCGGCCCCGCAGACCCCGGAGGAGTTGGAGCGGGCGCTGCGCGAGGTCGGGGTGACGCACGCGCGCGTCCGCGACGCCTGGCGCGCCAGCCGCGCCTACGAGTCCCTGGCCGCCACGGTGCGCGCCGGGCGGGCGTCGCACGCCGCCGTGGCGCGCGCCGTCGTCCTCGGCAACGGGCCCCTGCACGCTCCGGACTCGCCCTGGGAGCGCAGGCGGACCGCCCACGTGCAGACGGCCGCCCTCCTGGCCCTGGTCGAGCTTCTTTCCGAGGGTGAGGGCGAGGGCGGCGGCGGAGGCGGAGGAGGAGGAGGAGGACAGGCGGCCGCCCCAAAGGTCCGCTGCGTGTTCCAGGAGCCCAGCTACTCCGCCGTCGACCGCATCTTCCTCGAGCGCCTCGGCCACACCGTCGTCGAGACGCCCGAGGCCTTCTCCATGGTCACCCCCGACACGCTGGTGTTTGGCATACACATGTATCACCACGTATACGGCCAGGTCCTGCAGGGCCCCGCCCCGGCCATGTTTGTTGGCACGAGCCGGGCCAAGTGGGATGAGTATGTTTTTTTCTTTCTTTTTGCTCCTGCCTTGGCGCGCCAACCTTCCAACCTACGGTGGTGCTCATCCTTCGCTAACCATTCACCTTGATCTAGGCTTCCCGACCACGAAGGCCACATCAAACACTCTCTCAGGAAGCTCACAGAGATAGACGCGACCTACGACAAGCACGACTTTCCCCCGGACGAATCCAGCTTTTCCTTTGGTGACACTTGCATCTATTGGAGAAAGAAGGACGAGACCAGGAATCCGGAAAAGCCTCCATCAGACGAGCCGCCAGCGTGTTGACTGCTGTCGGCCACTACCGTGATCTTTCTGTTGTGGTTTTCGCTTCGGGAAACGTTGGCGTTATGGTCTGGTGGGGAAAATGTCTATGGGGGCCCATGGATGATAGACTGTATACTACACAAGCACAGGATGGATTGCGGACCAATATCCCCACCTGCAGTTGCACCGTATTCGGGCATCGTCGCTGCCTAATGTATTAGTTTCTGTACTGAAGATTCTTTTCTCTAGTTCCGCTGCGAAGCTCGCCGCCCGAGATGCAACCACTTAATCTGAGTATCAACGGAGATGGCAGGCTTAGGAGCTCTAGTATAAGCGCTTGTGTCTCAGAACAGTCACTCCACCGCCAACGACTCCTTGTTCAAGCCTGGAAGCAAAGTCAGCGCCGCTCGTTGGTAGCCCTGATACGGCCGGCCTGAATGTCATTATATGTGCTACAAGCCCGATGGCATCAGGCCAGAGCGTGAGTCACGGCATCTGCCCACTCCTTGACGGCAACATCCCCGCTCCTGCCCTTGGCGATGCGTGCCCAGCTGGCGGCACCCAGGCCCTTGATCACGGCGCCGAGTCCTTCGACCTTTGCCAGAGTGCCCAGTGCCACGAGAGCGCGGACGACCGTCGACGCGTCGTTGTTGTTCTGGAGCACCTCGCCCAGACAGTTGACAAGGAGCGAGAGGCCCTCGGTGGGAAGCTCCGTGTTGCCGCCATTGGCCGCCTGGCTCCACGCCAGCACGGCGTAGTTGAGCGCGACCGAGGTGAGAGCGATGGAAAGGTTCCGGTTGCTGGGGCCAACAGGCCCCTTGAAAGGCTCGGCCTCGATGCCAAGGATGGCCTCCATGATGGAGACGACGCGAGGGAAGACAGACACGGCAATCTGACGGCCCTGCTCCGTGGCGAAAATGTTGGCCACGGCACGCATGGCCATGAACGCCGATGCCTCGTTGATCGGCGCCCCCGCAGGTGCCTCAAAGGCCCCCGTCATGACGGCCTCAAGGAAATTGCCGTGGCTATGGTGAACATATGTCGCCGCCGGCTCGAACACGGCCAGGCAGCGGAGCAGGTCCAAGCTAGGCAGGCGGGTAGCGTACTGCCAGTTAACCGCCATCTTCATTACCAGATCGATTTGCTGCGACGAGATCTCGAGGCCTGCCAATTGCTTGGCCGCGCCTTGCGACGAAGAAATCTTGGCTGGTGCCGATGCCAAGGCCGACTGAAGTTCCCTGGCCAAGGACTGCAGAGAAGAGACCTCGGCCGGGTTCAGGGCAAACTCTTTGTCGCCAATCTTGACGAGGTCGGCATTCAGCGACAGAATCTTCTTGAGCAAAGCTACATGGGCGATGGATGGCACGTTAGGTGACTGCAATGCGCGGCGGTGGGTGTGGCAGTGGTACAGCAAGACTTACGCTCCGAGTTTAATGTGGGAATCAGGACAAAATCTGTGCTGGGGAGGACCTGTTTGGGAGTGCTCGCAGCTGCCGGTGCTGAGCTCTGGGCACCGCCTGAAAAGCGCGTGTTGTCGAGCTTCTGGCCGCCCGATTCCCGGACGATGAACTGGGCCACTTGCTCCAAGTAGCTGATGGGCAGCTCGTTCTTCTCCAGAAACCTCCGGGATGCGTCGTACGGGTTCTCGCCGGAATTGTAGGGCAGCGAAAGCGTGGGCTTGCCGTCTTCTATGTCGACCTGGAAGACAAAGTCCCAGTCCTTGCCATCGTAGTGCTTCTTCTTATCGGAGCTCCCGGCCGAGTCGACTACGGCACCATAGAGCTCCCACTTTTGCTGGGCTGAAGGCGTTGTGTGCCGGTGTCAGCAGGCGGGGCCAGACATGCATCTCCAGCTGCGGCCAGAAGCAAAACTCACCGGCAGACCACATGTGGGCGTCGAGCCCGCCGTCCGGGTTCTTGATCACCTGGATCTGGCCGTCCTTCTTGCCGACATTGGTGGTCAAGAACTCGGGTCCGGGGAAGGACTGATTCTGGAGGTCGGCCGACATGGTCTCCTTGGGAATGGCCGTGGCTCGCAGGACCTCGTCGAACTGGCGCAGCGTGTCTGCGTCGGCGATGCGATCGGCGGACCGGGTCCAGATGCGGATTATGTTGTCGCTGGCGCCCGACACGATGTCGCCCGTCTCCGGGCAGACGTCGACGGTCCACACGGAAACGGCGGGGTGGACCAGCGTCTGGACGCACTCGCTCCCCTTCCACACCCGCACGGTCCGGTCCTCGCCCGAGCTGACAATCTCGCCCGATGGCAGGCAGGCGAGCGAGTAGACGAACGACTCGTGGCCGTGCAGCTCCGTGACCTGCTGGCCCTGCGGAGTCCAGAGGCGGATGACAAAGTCGTTGCCGGCGCTGGCAAAGCGGGCGCCGCTGGGGTGGCCCGGAGGCAGCCGGCAGAGGGCGCGCACTGGCTCGGCGGTGAATATGGTCTTGGCCGGGGAGACGGGGTGGTCGGGCGTGGCGCGGGCCAGGCCGTAGGCGCGGATCATGTTGTCGGCGCATCCCGTCACGACCGAGGAGCCGTCGAGGGCCAGGACGGCCGTGACCGACTTGTCGTGGCCGTCGAGCTCGGCGGCAAGGTCCCACTTGGCCACGTCCCACACCTTGGCCTTGGTGTCCCAGCTGCCCGAGGCGATGAACTTGCCGCTGGGCGAGACATCGAGGCTGCACACGTTGTTCTCGTGGCCGGGCAGCAGGATGGGGAAGCCGTCGCCCTGCTCCTCGGCGGGGCGGGGCTGGTGGACGTAGATGATGGGGTCCTGGCCGCTGGTGACGACCAGGCCGTCGGGGTGGGCGGGCGATGGCGGCACGATGGCGAGCGAGTTGACGTACGAGCTGGAGCGGGCGAGCGCGGCGCTCTCGAAGACGGGCGGCCCGGCGGCGGCGGAGGAGGGCGTTTTCGTCCAGAGGCGCACCGAGTTGTCTCTCGAGGCCGAGACGATCACGTTGCTGGACTTGTAGCGGACAGACTTGACCTGGCACGTTGCACGTCATGCATCAGCGAGTGGCGGCACGGCGCGCGCGGCGGACGGGCGGCGGGACCTGGACCTACATCGTTGGAATGGCCCTGCAGCTGGGCCGAGAGCTTGAAGACGGACATGGCGCCCGGCTCGGCGGGGTGTGGCTGTCGGGGTGCGGGAGCAGTTCGGAGCCGGCCTCTGCCTGCGCTGGGGTGGTGGTGCGAATGCTTGGTGGACGGTGGTGGCTGGGACCGCCTGCGTAGCGTGGCCCGGGACAGAGCTTCGACGGAGGCGACGATGATGCTAGAGGCGGGGCTCCAGCAGCGGCAGTGGCAGCGGCAGCGGCAGCGGAAACGCAGCAGCACCTACCCCACACTGCGCGCCGACCGAGCCCAGGGCGAGCTTGGGATGGCATGGGGCGTCCCGGGACTGCGTGCAACGTCGCTGGGTGGGGGCGCTGCGTTCCTACCCCAAACAGCCCTGGCCTGCCTGGCTTGGCCGGCCTCCCTGCTGCGTTGCGTCGGCGCCAAACGCGCAGCCTGCAGCCCAAGATTGACGGCTGCCGCCCGTGGCCACACCCAGGCCTTCCTGCCGTGGCCCTCGCGTGCACACGAGCCCGCAATGCGATCGAGGGCAGCCGCCAGGGGTGGGCTGGTCCTCCCCTGCTCGCGCCTCCCCTTGC
>PYSQ01000351.1:0-35153 GCA_003049435.1 Nakataea oryzae
GCGGCGGCGGCGGCGGCGTCGTCGTCGTCGTTGGCGGGCAGGCCCGCGGCGTCGGGGCCGACCAGGCCGTCGAACAGGCGCTCGTGCTGGCGCAGGGCGGCATTGCAGAAGATGGGCGCGATGGGCCTCGGGGTGGCGGCGGCGGCGACAGGGAGATCCTCGTCCGGGTCGAGGTCGAGCACAAAGGTCGGGCGCGAATCGGCGTCCAGGATGTCGCGCACGGAGAGCGCGCTGAGCTCGTCGGCGGGGTCGACGCTGGGGAGGGCATCCATGCCAGCGTGCGCCGTCGTCATTGAGGCCGTGGGCGTTGGCGACGGCGACGAGGGGCGGTCGGTCGTCGGGATGCTGGGGGCTGCTGCGCTTCGTGGGCGCCTCGAGCCATTCATGCAATTTTGCCCGGCGTTGGCTGTTTGTTGCTGGGTGTGCAGTTTGCGCCCGCCGCCCGCCACCAGCGAGCCGCCGCCCACCACCACCCACCAGCACCGTCAGCACCACCCACCACACGCCCCTGACACGCACGCTGGCGGCCTGCTGGGGGCACACTCGTTTGTCGTGGCACAGCGCCCGAGCCTGAGCGAGCCCGCCTCGGCGCGCGCCCTCGTTCACCTTAGCGCGGCGCCTGCTGCTTTCTGCCTGTACGCCACGCCACGCCGCCCGAGACGGGAGCGTGTGCCGCGCACGGGCCACGCCCACACCCACACAACCACCCGCAAATCGCACCCACAGCCGTTGCCTGCCAGGTCTGGCCAGCTCGCTGGCCGCCGCGCCCCACCAGAGGACCGCACAGCCGCATCACGATTGGCCCAGCAAAGACTCTGTGCTGCCGATCGACCATGTGGTAGTCCATCATCAAAACAGAGTCGCCCACTGTCGTCCTACCTTGCCGCCCGCCAACCCAGCCAAGGCCCCGCTGCCCACCTGCCGCTTCTAGACCTGGCTGCAAACGGCAGCCGGTACGGTAATCGCCCTCACCGCCCGCCAACCCCCCCCGGTCGCTTTACGGACGAACGCGAACGACCACACGGCAATCAGTTCTGCAGCAAAACCTGCAATTTCGATGCTACTGTGCAGAATGTGCAAGCTAATCGCATGGTTCCTGCCCCGCCCCTCCACTCTCTCCCTCTCTCGCACGCAGCCCTGGACAGGGGGCCAGACCTGGTTAGGCAAGCCTGTCGGCCGGATGGGCCCTGTCTGTCAAGCAGTCGGACGGGCCCGCCAGACAACAGGGCCCGTCAGACAGCGTACACGCCATTGTTCCCCACATGCAGCTTTCCCTCGGCCTGCAGCCTCAACAGCATTCCCTTCAAGCGCCGCACCACGTCCGCGGGATACTCGGGCGTCGTGGGACTGATTGTGGACCTGGCGCTGTCGACCCTGATCCAGGGCAGGCGAGCGCGAGTCGCCCCGGGGCGCTCGTCGTCGTGGTCGTCGCCGTCGCCGTCGCCGTCGCCGTTGCCCTCGAGGCCAAGCGCCTGGCGCATGCTGCGGATTTTGGCCTCGTCGTACGCACCCCCCAGCAGCAGCGCCGCCGGCGGCCCAGACTCCCAGGGCGCCGACGCGATGGAGCTGCTCCTAGGTTCGGGCCGCTCTCCTTTGAGCAGCAGTGGCAGCTCCCTGTCGACGGCCTCGGCCAATGTGACGTGGATGACTGGCAGGGGTCCTCGCCGTTAGCCAAGCAAGCAGGATAGCGCACGGCGGGGCCGCCCGCAGGGGCACGTCGCTGCCTGACCCTCGACCTCGGGGAGGAGCAGTTCCACAACCGCCTTCCCGATCTGCTCCGTCCTTCCTGTGAGCAGGACGCGGAGCTTAGTGTCGGACATTGGGAACGCTTGGGCGGTCTGATGGGCGTTTGTTTTTGTCTGTCTGTTCTGCATGGAAATTAATGGCGTGCCATTCAACACGGGCAGGCGGCAGCCACGAGGGAACCAAGCAGACTAAATACTAAACACACGTCAGCCAGGGCAGAACATCACTCCAACCAGAGCATTCCTCCAAGCCAAGACGGGTCACCTTTATCGCCGAACCAAGTCAGGCCTTGGGCTCACCGGAGGCCATTCTGACAAATGCACCACGAGCGCGAAGGCCGAGCTTGAATCAAGCTGACCGGAGCCAACCCCGAACCCACAAATACGACTCTGTGACCAAGCAGGTATTCATTCCATTGAGCGAAACAAGACACGACCCATCAGCAGTGCACAAAAACAGCGAGAAAACCGCAATTGTACCGTCGGCTATTTCCGTTAGCGTGTTATCTTTTCTTTTCTGCCGTCCTACTTGTTCTTTCTTTTCTTTGGCCTCATTTCGACCTCCTTGTTTCTGCGCAAGCGCGTTGTGCACGGGCTGTCGCGTCATCCAGGCTACACGTCAATCTCTAAAAACCAAAAAAAAAAAAAAAAAAAAAAGGCGTCAGCGATGTCATTGTTCACTACATATCAGCCCTCGGCCCTCTAACTAATACGGGCTGGTCGCGTTGCTAATGCCGCTATAGTAGTTGATCCACTTGAAGATCTCGGTGTGCCACACAAGGCTGTTCTCGGGCTTGACGACCCAGTGGTTCTCGTCGGGAAAGTTGAGGAACTTGCTGGGGACGCCCTTGATCTGCAGCATGTTGAAGAGCAGGATGCCCTCCGACACGGGCAGGCGGAAGTCCAGGTCGTTGTGCACGACAAAGTGCGGCGTCGCCCACTTGTCCACGTGCAGCAGCGGGTTCCAGTCGTAGTAGGGCGATCCCTCCTTGAGCCCCGTCTCGTTGAACTGCCCGCGGAAGTCGTGGTTCATGAACCAGAGCTCCTCGCTGGCGTACTGGTTCAGCGTCGAGGTGCTGCCGTCGTGCGTCACCAAGGCCTTGAACCAGCGGCCCATCTCGTGCCCTTGCATCCTGTTTATCATCATCATCTGTTAGCAGGACGCGCTGCTGGTTCGAGGAGGAGGATAAACGGGCAGTCCTTACCAGTTCGTCATGAAGCCGCCAAACGAAGCGCCCGCCTCGATGCCGCGCGACGTGTCGACGTAGCCGAGCGTCTCGTTGACGTACTTCCAGGCGTGCACCAGGTCCCAGTAGGGGTAGCTGCCCCAGCGGCCCTGCACCGCGTCCGTCAGGTTCTGGCCAAAGCCCGTCGAGGCCGTCGGGTTGGGCGCGATGACGACATAGCCCTGGTCGGCCCAGACCTTGAAGTTCCAGCGCGTGCTCCACGCGTTGGAGTGCGCGCCCTGAGGCCCGCCGTGCGTGATGAAGGCCAGCGGGTACTTTTTGTCGCGCCGGAAGCCCGTCGGGTACACGATCCAGGCCTGCTGCTTGGTCTCGGACGTGTTTGTCGAGTAGTAGAACTCGGACACGTCCTGCGGGCCAAGCCCCGCCAGCTCGGTGTCGGCCTCGTTGGCGCGGAAGTAGGCGCGCACGTCGGGGCTTCCGCTGGCGGCCGTGCTGTAGATGTCGCGGCTCGACCAGATCTTGGAGTCTGACACCAGCAGCCGGCCGTTGGGGAGGACCTCGAAGCCAGACACGGCCCCTTCGTCCGTCACGTTGGCGGGCTTGTAAGAAGCGTCGGCGCCCAGGGGTACAGCGAAAACCCTGACCCTCCCGAGGTCTGGGGCGTCGACGAAGAGCGTGTCCCCGCTGCGCGACCACACGATGGATCCAGGAGCCCTGTCCCAATCCCCAGCCACCTTGGTGATGTTGAAGGCGCCCTTGCTCGGGCCGCCTGAAACGTCGGCCACGTAGATGATGTTGCGGTCCGACTCGTAGTCGATGCCGTTCATCTGCACGTAGGCGAGCTTGGAGCTGTCGTGGGAGAAGACGGGGGACGACGAAGCGCCCTGGGCGTCGGGGAAGGCGGTGCTGCCGCGGGGGTTGATGGGGACGGCATCCTTGGCCGTGCCGTCAAAGGGGACCAGGTAGATCTGGGTGGAGGTGAAGTTGGCCAGCGGCAGGTGGATGTCCTTGGTCATAAAGGCCACCTTGGTGCCGTCGGGCGAGAGCTCGTAGTCGCCCGGCCCGCCCTGGTCGTAGGGGCTCTCGGCACACGTGACGTTGCAGATTCCCGTCACGTAGTTTGTCAGCTTGCCGTCGAAGGCGAGCGACGAGCCGTTGCCGGCCGCGAGGGTGCCGCCAAAGACGGCATTCTTCTCGGGCGAGAGCCAGACGTCCTAAGCAGTTGCAGGCGTAGGCGTGTCAGTGTGAAGGGATTCCAAACCAGGGTTTCCCGGCCGGGTCCGAACAGCATGCTCGGCGCTTACCCAGTGTCGGGGATAGATGGAGCTGTAGATCCTGGCAGTGCTCCTGGGGGTGACGGCAGTGGCGTCGTCGTAGACGGTGCCGTTGGGATGGGCCTTGGCGGTCAGCAGGAAGCGCACGTCACCCGAGGACGTGCGGGCAGCCTTGAGGCCGGACAAGGGCCCCGGCAGCGAGGCGACCTTGGTGGCGTCGGCGAGGGCCAGCAGGTCGGCCGAGTACAGGCTGGTGCCGTTGAGGTAGAGGATGCTCGTGTTGGAGGGGCCGACAAAGACGACTTCGGAAAGGTCCGAGGTGCTGTTGTGCCAGCGCGTGATGGCGCCTGTGTGTAGGTTGAGCAGGTTCCACCACGTTGCGCGCTTGGCCGAGGCGAACGAGTACTGGCTGGCCGTGTAGATGGCGTACTCGCCAGAGGGATTCGCGTGGGCGCTGCCGTAGCGGGGCGCGGCGAGCATCTGGTCGGGCGCGATGGCGGCGGCGGGCAGGGCCGCAAGGGCCAGGGCGGCCAGGGTGCTCGCGCCGAGATGCATGGCCGGCCGTGGTTGGGTCAGGGGAGACGTTGGGGGGAGGGAGTCGCGCCGAGGGCTTGGTGGTGGCGCCTTGCCGCTAGCAGCATTGGCACTGGCATTGGCGTTGGCAGGCGCGGGCACGGCCAAGATATAAATACATAAATGCCTCCCCCAGGCGTCGACCACGCCGCCCATCGGTCATACTTTTGGCTGCTGCTGGAGCCTCCATGGCGCTGCGTGTGGAGAAACAAGGGCTGCCGCTGCGCTGGTCTTACCCGAGCTGGCGGCGAGGTTGCCGAGTGCGTTGCGACTGCCCGACTGCAGGCGACGAGTCGTCGTGCGTCAGCGTCAGCGCCAGCTCGCAAGGCAAGCACGCAAGCTGTGGCGGGCGGTTTGCGCACCCGAAAACGGAAGCAGCGGCCGGGTTGCGCAGGGCTTTTGCAGGGCCTGCAGGCTCGAGGCAGGAGGGGCTGCTCTGCGCCGGAGCGGGGTCTGCAGCCGGCGACGCTTGGCGACGCGAATCAGCGGCCGCCGGCACGCACCGAGGCCTGGGCGACCTTCCTTATTGAGAAGCCCGCTGACGGGGCCAGGGGTGGGGGCAGTCATGTCGTCACTCTCCGACCGCCGGCCTTGGGCACCAACGCGCGACGGTGCGGTAGCAGGCAGCCCGTCGTCGGCGTGCTTTGCTTTGCTGTGCTGTCCTGTGCTGTGCTTTTTATTCTCTCTGTCCCTCCAACCGCCCGTCACTTGCTGCTGTACCTGACACTAAACGTCCGCGTGTAGCTGATGGCGCTGTCGCCCGCCTCGGCGCCGAGGATCATGTCCATGCTCGACGCCGGCGACGGCCGGTTCCCGCTCGCCACCGCCGCCGTCCCTGCCCCCGCCCCCGCCGCCGTCTGCGGCGCTCCCGCCACCTCTCGCGCGTCGACAGCCACGGCCGACGACTTGTGGCCGCTGCTGCTGCTGTCCTGCAGCTCGAGCGCGTCGTCCAGCCCCGAAGCCCCAGCCCCCGTCCGTCCCCGGGCGTAGACGCCCCCGCCGCCGCTGCCGATGGTCCCGGTGCCCACGCCGCCCCGCCCGCCGCTCACCTTGTACGGCTGGCTGTAGTAGCCGTGCCGGTCGCCCGTCGAGTTGAGCCTGAGCACGCGCCCGAGCGGCGGCTTGAGGAACGACGCGCACGCCGCGATGATGCCGATGTTGAGCTGCAGGCTGTGCGTCGACGCCGCGTTAGCTTGCTGTTTGTCCACGCTCGGGGTGGGGGGCCGCTTGCAAGGGGAGGGGAGACCTACTTTTGCCAGAAATGGACCCAGTAGTCGCTGCAAAACGCCAGCCGTCAGCCCTCTTTTCCATGCCGTAGAAAGCCACGTAAGCACCCACAAGGTCTGGTCTGGATCCCCGCCTGTCGTGAGCATGAAGACGGCCTTGAGGATCCCCATCAGCACCGCGCTAGTCAGACGAGCAAAGCGTTGCGTTTGTTAGCAGCTCCCCGAACCACCACGTCCCCATCGGCAGCCCGCAGTCCCACTGCACTTACAAGTACCCAAGGTTGAGGATGCCAATAACATAGAGCTTGACGCGCAGCTTCATCTTCAAGTTCCAGATGATGGGGGTCGGCAGCGTGCCACGCAGGACGTCGGTGAAAATGTTGCAGGCTAAGGCCATTAGCATTCGAGCTGTGCACCCGCAGCGGCTGCAACAAGGACAACATACAAACGTTCCAGTACACGAGCTTGACAAGCAAGTTGAAGTCGTGACATCTCGGGTCGAAGGGATTCATCCACTGGAACTCCCACCACCCAGAGAAGGGCGTGCAGTAGACAAAGAGCCAGGCGATGGCCTGGATCGAGTATAAAACCACGAATCCTAGAGAGAAAGGCCAAGGGCAGCATCAGCAACACTGCAACAAGGCGCACCAGCATCGCGCCTGGAACAAAGACCTACCCATAATCCCGTAGAGGGACCACCTGTACCAAGCCAGGTCCCTTTTGAGCCGGAGCAGGCTCATGGCCATGGAGATCCTGAGCAAGCCCAGCGCCACACCGTCCGAGAGAAGCGTCTTCCAAAATTTGATTTGCTCGAAGTGGACCCGGTCCGCGGGCGGGATGGTCAAGCCGTGGCGGCCGAGGCCGTAGGGGACCTGGAGGATCAGGCAGGTCCACGAGCCCAGGGCGAGCAGGGCGGTAACGATGATGAGGCCATCGTCTGCTCCAAAGGTCTTGACCACAAAACACCCGAGCATACGTCCGCAGAGCAACGGTGGCGAAGGCAAGGATGTGGAAGAGGCCGACGATTCCCACTATCCTGCTGGCGTTGCTTGCGGCAATGTATTCCGGTGGGAACGTCAGGGGTGGCCCGGGCATACCCGGGGAGCCGGGAGGCCCAGGTGGCCCAGGAGGCCCAAGGGACCCGCTGTCAGCCTCGCTCATTGCTTGCGGGATCACCGAGGAAGGCCGGCCGTGGCTGGCGGATGGAGCAAAAACGATGGGTCGGTCAGGTCGGTCCGCTCGAAACGATCAGCAGTGGACCGCTCGGTAGAAGACAGCTGCCGATTCAAAAACAGCCTAGGTGGAGGTGGATGGGGCGGTGCCATTACAGATATAAGAAATAGCCATGCATGGTGTGCGGGAATGACAAGGTCACAGATCAGAAAAAAGAAGAAGAAGAAAAGCAACAAGACATCGAATTTGTGGCCGTTTGGATTACCTGAACCACCCACACCACCCCTTGGTGTTCCTTCGTCGCAGCCTCCTCGAGAAGGAAGGTTACAACGCGCAGGGGACGTGACATTAACCTTGGCCGGCGGTCTCCTGTGATGCAGGCGTTGGCCGATGTAGAGAAGGCCGGCCTGAGAGAGGGGTTTCACATCGACCATGGCAGGGCTCTGGCATCGCCCAAAAGAGCACTGGATTCGCTGTGTGGCCGCCGTCGGCGGGGGTAGCAAACCATCCCCACCACCCATCCTGATGGCCGCAGGCTGGGCGCATGCAAATGCGAAGGGCCCATGCGCCGTCCATCGAGACCACACGCGCCTTGCACGTTGGAAGCCCCCCCTCGAGGCGGCCGGAAAGGGAAGCTTGAATGGGCACCCGCTTCTCCCAGATCGATCGCTGGAACCTCCGAGCTGCGCGCTGCAACCCTCCGTATGCAACAACAGAAAAGAAGCGTGGACCCCTGATGCGAGCCATGTGACGCCAAGCGGACAAGACCCTGCAGAAAGTTGGCAGGCGCGCAGCACGTTATCCCAAGGAGCTGCTGGGCGTCCCGCAACAGGACCGAGGGCGGCCCCAGGGGTTCCATGGGCAGATTGCCCCTCTTCGCCTGTGCTCTAGGCGATGCTAGTGTGGTGGTGGTGGTGGTGGTGGTGGTGGTGGTAGATATCACTCCGTCCATCAGCGAAAAACCGGCGGCCTGGGTATTGAGGCCGGTACTCAACGGCGTCCTACTGCAGACACTTATGACCACCCACCTACCCCCCTGCGGGCCAGATCGCGGCGCAGCCAGAGCCTCCCATGCGGCGGCAACCCCCCTGGCGCCTTTCCTGGCGCGGCCGGCGGGCCTTGGTTGCTTAAAAGAGACGAGCGCCCGCCTTAAGGGTGGGTTGTAAGGCGCGGTGCCTGCACCCACATTGTCCAAGAAATGCGACGATAACGTGCTCATGCAGGGACAGGGGACCCTGCGGCGCTGGGCAATTTGCCCAAGATCGCATGCGCATCGGCGAGGGGAAACTGCAGAGAAAGGTGCGGCGCGGCGCCGGTGGCTGCGCATGCATTGAGATGATGCGCACAAGGGAAGAAGGCAGAGACGGTGGAGCCTGGCCCCAGAATATGGCGAGCAGCGGGTGGCGCCGAGCAGGTGCCCGCCAAGCTTATCGATCGTGCACTGCCCGCCGCGACGGGGCCTTTGCGAACCGTTGGGCACATGGCCCGCCGTGGAAGCCTGCCGTGGGTGCCTGCCTCCTCAGGGGGCGTCTGCCTCCCCGCCGCCGCCGCCACCACGCTCGAGCGCGACGTGGTGATCCTCCGGCGGCGGTGCTGCCGGAGCGCACGCTGCCGTGTGGCTGCGCGACCACGGCAAGAGCGTGGTCGTGGTCGAGAAGGCCAGCCAGCTTGCAAGTGAAGTGCCGGGGACCATGCGTCGCTGCGAGCCCGCCTCCCTCTGTGCAGCCAACTAACCCTTGCCTCTCTCCCTCTCTCCCTGTCCAGGGCGGCCACACGGCCTTCTACACCGACCCGGCCACGGGCAAAAAGATCAACGTGGGCGTGCAGGCGTGGATGGAGTACAAGGACGCCTTCAGCTTCCCGCAGCGCATGAACGTGTCGAGCGACGGCGGCATGGAGTTCGCCGCGCTCGAGTACAAGTACGTCGACATGGAGACGGACGGCGAGGTGCCCGGCTGGGCCGCGCCGGCGCCCGACGCGCAGTGCCCCGCGCTGCAGCGCTACGTCGACGCCATCGCGCAGTACGAGGACGTCATGATGCCGGGCTTCGAGAACTTCCCCGCGGCCGGCCAGGTGCCCGAGGACCTGCTCATGCCCTTTGGTGACTTTGTGGCCAAGTACAAGGTCGAGGCCGCGGTGCCGGGCATGTGGGACGCCACGGTCCAGGGGCTCGGCGACCCCATGAGCGTGCCGGCCCTGTTCGTCATCCAGGCCTCGGGCCTGCCCATGGCCCGCGCCGCCGTGCCCGCCTCGGGCCGCCTGTACGACCTGTACGACGCCGTCGCGCGCTTCCTGGGCGACGACGACGTGCTGTACTCGAGCACGGTGGCGGCGGCGACGCGCACCGACGCGGGCGTGCTGGTCGAGGTGCGCGGCGCCGACGGCAGGACCACCCACGTCGTTAAGGCCAAGCGGCTGCTGGTGGCCATGCAGCCCACGCCCGAGAGCATGGCCCCGCTGGACCTGGACCAGGCCGAGGCCGACGTCTTCTCCAAGCTCGGCTTCTCGACCGTGTACGCCGGCATCGTGCGCCACCCGTCGCTCAAGGCCGGCATGGCCTACTCGAACCGCTCGCCGCTGCCCGGGTCGACCAACTACACCGTCTTCCCGCTGGCGGCGCAGGTCGGGCGCCTCGACTGGATCAAGGACACGGTCGACCTGTTCCAGTTCACGGCCGTGGGCACCGACCGCGACACGGCCGAGAGCATGAAGGCGCTGACCGCCAGGTCGGTCGGCAACATGATGGCCGCGGGGGTGCTGGCGCAGGCGGCGGGCGAGCTCGAGTTTGTCGAGTTCGCCAATCACGGCAAGATGCACCCGCGCGTCTCAGTCGACGAGCTGCGCGACGGCTTCTCGACGGTGCTGTGGGAGTACAACAACGTGCTGCTGCCCAAGCTGATTGAGGGCATGTAGTGGGTGGGTAGGGGTGAGGGTTTTGTTGTTTTATGCATTGTAAATAGTTGCATCCGTCTACTAAAAGTCCGGGAAGAAACCGGAAAAATAAAAAGGGGGAACGAGATGATTAAATACTGGGGATTTCCCCATTGTCGATTGTAATCATTATGGAAACCATCCACGTTGCCAATCTGGTCAGCTACATGTTGCAGAAAAAAAAAAAGAATCGACGCCCCTCTATCCAAGTCCACCTAGTGCTCGCCCATCTTGCGCGGCGGCACCTTGGCCTCAAACAGCCTGTCGATCTCGTCAAACGTCTTGCCCTTGAGCTCGGGCACGTAGACCCAGCTGCCAAGGGTGGCCGCCAGGGCCAGCCCGCCAAAGATGAAGCCGACCTTGCCGCGCAGGTTGCCCTGGTCCGGGTTGACCATGTAGGGGATGGCAAAGTTGAAGACGATGCCGCACAGCGCCTGCGTGGCCGTGGCCAGGGCGATGGTGTGCGCGCGCAGCGACGTGCTCGACGCCTCGCCCAAGATAGCAAAGGCCATGGCGCCGATGGTCATAAAGTAGACAAAGGCGTACAGCACCGTCGCGGCCGCCTGCACCCAGCCGGCCGCCGCCGTCGGCACCACGTCCATGACGCCAATGAGCACCAGCAGACCCGTCAGCGAGCACATGCCCGACAGGAACACGGCCCGCCGCCCGAAGCGCTCGACGACGAACCAGCTGACGACGTTGCCCGCCACGCCGCACGCCGTCACGCCCACGCCCAGGTCGAAGGAGCGCGACTTCTCGAGCCCGGCCAGCTGGAAGAAGTAGGTCGAGTAGCCGAGCACAAAGATGATGCCCACCAGGTGCTGGCACAGGAAGACGCCCGTCGAGATGCCCGTGCGCAAGCGGTTGGTGCCGCGGAAGCAGTCGACCAGCCGGCCCTGCGACGCCGCCGACCGGCTCTCCTCGGCGATGGTGGCCTCGAGCGCCAGCAGCCGCGTCTCGGCGTCGTAGTCGCGCCCAAACAGCTGCCGGATGGCCTTTAGCGCCTGCTCCCGCTTGCCCCTGCGAGCCAGGTACCACGGCGTCTCGGGCGCAAAGGGCAGGAACGCGGCCAGGAAGACGACGAAGAAGAGCTGCGTGGCAAAGGGGCCACGGTACGCCCACTGGTCGGCGCGCTCGCCAAAGGCCTTGACCACGCCGTTGGACAGCAGCTGGCCGGTACCGATGCCCAGGTTGACGCCCGACGTGGCGTAGCCGCGCAGCGCCACGGGCGCGATCTCGCTCGTCGCCAGCGGCGCCAGCGTCAGGTATGCGCTCAGCCCGAAGCCGAGGACGATCTTGGAGCACAGGAAGGCGGCGCGCGAGCTGGAAAAGACCTCGCCGATGGCGCCGCCGCCCGCCAGCAGGAGCCCGAGCACGAGCGCGCCCCGGCGCCCGATGCGGTCGGCGACCCAGCTGCACACGAAGCCGCCGAACAGCTGGCCGACCGTCGGCACCACGTTGAAGGCCGTCTGCCACTCGGCCGGCAGGATGGCCGAGCCGTCCTCGGCCACGTACCCAAAGTCTCTGCGGAACGCCTCGACCGAGATCATATTGCCGTTGATCTGCGCATCGAAGCCCCTGGGACGAAGACATGTCAGTCCACGGCCGAGGGAGACGCTCGTTTGCTTCCGACTTTGCGACTGGACTACTCACCACCCAACTGCACACATTGCCCAGTAGAAGCACCACCAGACAAGCGTTTTGTGGTTCCTAAAGGCCTCGCGCAGGGTGAGGTCCCGCTCCTGCTGGTTGGCACCCAGATCGGCCTCGTGTTTGGAGTCGTGGTGCTCGACCACGGGCTCGGCCGGCAGTGCCGACAGTGACGGATGGGGTTTCCCCATAACGGCAGGAGCAGTACTGGTTTCTTGGGCAAGGGACGACAGAAAACCAAGTGTATATGTGAGTATGTGGGAGGCAGATCGTTGCGCACCTCCAGGCATCGGCGGTCCGCCGCGCTTTATACGCGTCCGATGCACCGACCGCAAGTTAGCCCCTGCCTGCCATCTCCCCTTTTGGGGCGCTCTCGCTGTTCGGTCTTCTTATCGTCACTTTTGTCCCTCTCGCGCCCCCTCGCTGTCCAACATACACAGCGCACCAAACCCCAGCCCCCGCGTGGAGACTGGGATTGAGCATGGAAAGGGCCATTCCAAATCTGGGGAAGAGCGGGGGTGGCTCCAGTTACATGAGCCGACCTTTGCCCGAGTCGTGCGCTCGGCCGAACCGGTCACATACTACCGGTTCATCGACGGGCCCCAGGACCACAAGTAGCCGAGGTCATGGGTGTCGCTGCCGAGGCCATGGCATGCTTAACTGCGACACTCCGCGCGTGCAACCCTCCGGGGNGGGGGGGAAACGTCCTGCTCGCATAGCATGTGCAGTTTGCCAATCACCCAAAACGACCAGCCCAAAAGCAAGGACCCAGCCGTGCGGACGTGATGGACCGACAGCAGCACCTCCCCGGAGGCCCACCACTGGACCTGGTCACCGCAAGAGCGCTTGACCTTGACCCCGCGGCCGCACTTGGAGTCGCGTCTGGAGAAGGCGCCCTATCGCCCGAGACCAGCCGCAACCCCCGCCCGTCCGCGCGGGGGACGGCCGCCTACCAGAGGAGACGAGCAGTCAAGGCCTGCCAGGTCTGCCGGGCACGGCGCACAAAGTGCGACAACCTCAAGCCGTCATGCTCCTTTTGCCTCAAGACCGGAGCCAGGTGCGTCCAGTCGGCCGTGGACCTGTCGAGCTTCGACCCGGCCAGCTTGAAAATCCTGGAGAGGCTCAATGACCTGGAGGAGCTGCTCAGATCCACCAGGGGTGATGGTTGCTTGACCTCCGCCCCCGCAGGGCATCCAGGCAGCTGGGGCGCCGCCGCGCCATTGTCCAGCCAACCCGACGTTGCGACTGGGGCAGCAGCAGGGATTGGGGATCCGAGCCCAGGTGCCGCTTCCGGCGTGGGCATGGACATGGCGTTGCCCCCGCATGTCGAGACTGTCGCAGCGTGGCCAGTCCTGCAGCCCTTTGTGACGGCCACCAGCGCTGGGGCTCGGACTGGCAGCACCGGAGTGCTGGCTGCAGCTGCTCACAGGTCGCCGGCGGCCGGGCTGGCCGGGCTGGAAGACGAACCTCGCCGGGTCCGCGAGCTGCTGGACAGCTTCTTCAGCCACGTCCATGTCAAAAACCCCGTCCTCGACGAGACCAGCACCCGCAGCCTCGTCCAGTCGGCCGTGCTTGACGGCATCGACTGGTCGCCCGAGTCGTGCCTCGCGCTCCTGATACTGGCGCTCGGTGCCCTGGCCACCCCCCTTGGTCCCAGCCACGGCACCATGGTGGGCAGTGCGGCGTATAACGAGGCGCAGTCGTACTTCCGGGCCGCCCAGAAGAGACTCGGGCTCGTCCTCACGTCGGACCAGGTCGTCGCGCCGCAGTGCCTGTTCTTGGCTGGCGTTTATCTGATGTGCATCTTTCAGCGACGGGAGGCTTGGCGCTGCTTTGTGCAGGCGCTGGCCAGCTGCCAGCACTTTGCCTTTCTCAGCCCCGAGGGCCAGCGCGAATACCGCGACGCGCTCGGCTGCGACCCGCCCCGCCACGACCACGCCATTGACCGGCTGCAGCAGGCCATCTACTGGTCGGCCTGGAAGTCGGAACGCGAAGGGCGGGCCCTCTTCCAGCACCTGCAGGACTTTGGCACCGACGACCACAACTCCGGGACCGCCACGACGCTGTACCCTTCCTTCTTTCCCACCCCGCCGGGGCCAAGGGCGGACGCCCCCGTGCATCCTGCGAGCAGCAGGGTGGGTATCATGGCGGTGGGGATGATGATGACGCCAGACAGCTTGCAGGACGAGAGAGAACGGATATCGTGGTATTTCTACCTGTCCGAAATCTCGCTGCGCCGACTGTCGGCACGCATCGGGGCCGAGCTGCTCGAGCTGCGACAAAAGCACGCATCGTCCCAAGGCGACCTCCTGGCCGCCGTCGCTGCCAGCGTGCCCTCGTACGAAGAGCAGACGCGCGAGTGGATCCGGTCGCTGCCGCCGTGCCTCTCCTTTGACGCGCCGCCGGACAAGGACGACGTCTGTCGGTTTGTGCTCCGCGGCCACGCCGTCAACATGTACGAGATGATATACTGGCCGTTCCTGTCGGCTTACCTAGCCGGGCACGCGGACCAGGGACCCGACCAGCCCGGCGACGCGGACCGCCACCGGCAGCTCGCACAAAAGGGGCTGGACTATCACATGCACCGGCTGGTGGTGAACAAGCCCGGGTACCAGCATCGGCACCACGGAACGCTGTTCATGATGCACTCCTGCTACCGCAGCTGCCTGGTTCTCCTTGCCGCGGCTGCGAGATGCACGCCTTTGCCCCGACCCGACGGCCGGCCAAGACCTGGGCTGTCGCTACCAGCGGGGTGGCATCGATTGGTCAGCGACACGCTGTCCCTGCTCGGCATCTGGAGCACAGAGACCAGCGAGTTCGACCAGGTCCGCAGAATCCTGGAGACGGGGCTTGTCTCGATGCTGGGCGGGTGACCATGGCGAGCGTGGGTGGTAAATCCCTGCCGTCGCGGAGTGTCGCTGTTACGAGCCAGAAGACGCGGGGTGCTTCCCCGCAGGAAGGGCCTCCACTCCCACTGTGGTGCTTGCGTCAAGGCCACCCCCACCGAAGCAGGCACACACGCCTTGACGAGATGGCTTGGCAGTGGAGATGACGACGGGTCTGCTTGCCGTGCAAGAAACGGACACGCTCAAGAACGAGGCATCCGTCTAGTTACGTAAAAGGCTGGACACGATGGCCATGTGCACGTCTTCTGTCCCGTCATATCAAACGAGTCGCATCCTCCCAAAACCCAGCTTGGATCAGACCAGCCCAGTCCAAACAGAGCCACCCTCGTCTTCAGCAGCCATGGCCACACGAACAAACCCGCCGTGCACGATGCTGCGCGTCAGCGGCACCAAGATCGTCAACCCCCAGGGCGAGAACGTGCTGCTCAAGGGCGCCGGCCTGGGCGGCATGCTCAACATGGAGAACTTCATCACGGGCTACTCGGGCCACGAGTTTGAGCACCGCGAGGCCCTGGCCGAGGTGCTGGGGCAGGAGAAGGCCGACTTCTTCTTCTCGCGCCTCATCCACCACTTCTTCACCGAGGCCGACGCGGCGCTGTTTGCGTCGCTGGGGCTGAACTGCCTGCGCGTGCCCTTCAACTACCGCCACTTCATGGACGACGACAACCCCAGCGTCATCAAGCAGTCGGGCTTTGCGCTGCTGGACCGCGTCGTCGACATGTGCGGGCGCCACAACATCTACGTCGTGCTGGACCTGCACGCCGTGCCCGGCGGCCAGAACCAGGACTGGCACAGCGACTCGGGGCTCAACCGCGCCGTCTTCTGGGACTTCCGCGACCTGCAGGACCGCGCCATCCAGCTGTGGGAGGCCCTGGCCGCCCACTACAGGGGCAACCCCGTCATTGCCGGCTACAACCCGCTCAACGAGCCGGCCGACCCCAAGCACACGCGCCTGCTGGCCTGGTACGAGCGCGCCGAGAGGGCCATCCGCGCCGTCGACCCGGACCACATGCTCTTTGTCGACGGCAACACGTACGCCATGGACTTTTCCGCCTTCGCCGCCGACAGGCCGCTGCCCAACACGGTCTACAGCTGCCACGACTACAGCTTCCTCGGCTTCCCGCTGCCCGAGCAGTACGATGGCACCGCCGACCAGAGGCAGCGGCTGCGCGACAGCTTCGGCCGCAAGGTGGCCTTTATGCGCGAGGCCGGCGTGCCCATCTGGAACGGCGAGTTCGGCCCCGTCTACCAGGACGCGCGGACGGACCCCGGCGCCGAGGCCACCAACCGCAAGCGCTTCGCGCTGCTCAAGGAGCAGCTGCAGGTCTACCGCGAGTTCGGCGACGTCTCGTGGAGCATCTGGCTCTACAAGGACATTGGCTACCAGGGCATGGTCTGCGTGGACCCCGAGAGCCCCTACATGCGCCTGATCCGGCCCTTTGTCGACAAGAAGCAGCGGCTCGGCCTCGACTTTTGGGGCGTGGCCGACAAGAGCGCCGTCGACGGCGAAGTGTACGCGCCCTTCCTCGAGAAGCTCAAGAAGGAGATCCCGCCGCACCTGCTCAAGAAGAAGTACCCAAACATCTGGACCTTTGAGAGGCAGGTCGAGCGGTCGGTGCGCGAGATGCTCATGAGTGAGTACCTCGGCCACGAGATGGCCGAGCTGTTCCGGGGGAAGACCGAGGCCGAGCTCGAGGAGCTGGCGGCCAGCTTCGCGCTCGAGCGCTGCGTCAAGAGGGACGAGCTGAACGAAGTTCTCAAGAACGACGTGTAAAGCGCGGGGGCATGGAGGCTTGTCAGGAAGAGTATTGGTTTGCTTGCATTTTGCATCACGGGTGTTTTGGGACGGCTATATGGCGCGGGCTACAGCGACGATTGAGCATCTAGCTTAGAGCCATGATGAATATCACGAGATTGGTACACTCGACTCTCCAAATTTCACGGCGACACAAGGCAAGACGGCACACTTTGAAGCTGGCCGGCTCAGTTGGATTGAAGAACTCTACTTGCTACAAACAACATCCCTCCCTGTGCTGCTTTCGCAGGAGACGGGCTCCGCTTAGCCGAAGTAGTGGAGCTGCTTGGTCCTCTCGCCATCAAGTTTGCAAACAGCGGCGCCATTCATCACGGAGCAGAGAGTGGCAACGGAGAAGGCGCCCCAGGAACCGAAACTATAAGAAGATTAATTAGTTGAGGTCCCTCCCAAGCGACCGCCAGGGCTCGCAGGCTACTTACGCAGGGGCGGTCTGGTGGAAGACGGTGAGGTTAAAGACGTTGTCGTTGCTGCCACGACCGTTGAACATGAAGCGGTAGGCGTCGTTGGTGGAGCCGCCTTTGCAGTTGAAAACGTTGGAGGGCAGGCCCGCGGGGTTGGTGGCCTCGCAGACGAAGGCGGCGACGCCCTCCGTGCGGCTCGATAAAATCTGGAACTTTATCGAGGTGACGGGCCCGGTGTTGTTGATGCTCTGGTTGATGGCCTCGAACTCCTTGATGGTGATGGTCTCGATGTTCTTGGGGTCGTCATTCTGCGGGACCGGGGAGGCAAAGGCAGCGCCAACGAGGGCGGCGACGGCGGCGACGGAGAAGCGCATTTTGAGATGTTGGGGGATCAAAGCGAAAAGGGAGTGTTGGTCAAGAGAGGGTGGTAGAGCAAAGTAGACTCTGTAAAAAAAAAAAAGCGAGTGTATGATAGTTGAGTGTTTAAAGAGTGTGGAATGAGCGAGCCGAGTGCGGGTGAGGAGCAGAAAGAAAACGAGAGAATCCAAGGCCGGGTCTTGGGAGTTTTATATACACAGCCTGCGACGACGAAGATGCATGCTGCCAGCACATGGCCAGGCCCCTTTGATGTCAAGATGGTGATGCGACGTCTCTCGGAAAGCCGGCACAGGCGGCGACGATGGTCGTTGCGTGAGGCCATGGATGGGATGCACTCCACTCAGGGGTTCGTTCGCTGCTGTCCTGCCAGACCGCTGGCATGTCCGGGATGGACCGTGGGCAGGAGTGCCAGGCAAAGCGGGCCCAGGGGCAGGGAGTGACATGTAAAGCGGGCCCAGGCCGTGGCTGCTTGACTGCAATCCCGACTCGAACCCTTCTCCGAACCTTCAATACGAGAAGCAGCTCGCTTTTTGTGTGTCAACCCTCCACCCACTGCTAAGATTGCTTTATGCAATAGGGCCTCGTCCAGAGAGTTTTCTTTTGCTCTTCTTTTGCTATTCTTTCCGAGCACCTACTTTGACGTTGCTCCCCCAACGTTCAACCGACTGGCCCAGGACCGCCCGGTTTTGTGTCATTGTGTTGTGACCCGACACAATGGTTGCATGGCGCGGGATGCATCCGCTGGTACACCGACGCCAGTCCCTCGAGGCGTTTCAATCCTCGCTTGTCTCCGTGCAGGGTCCATGGTTTGGGGGTGGATGTTGGGCCATGGGTTAAAAAGGGAAGCGACAAAGTTTGTTACGCCTGATAAAAAAAAAAAACCTCCAGGGGCCTGTTTCTCAGTTCCGCTTTTAACCGGCACTAGGACGGCACCACCGTCGTGGGCCAGAACGCATTCGGATACGAGCATTTCCAAAACGAGCGCTCCCGGGCCAGGCCGGGCATGGGGGAGAGCTGGCGCACGTGGCGAGTCATCCTCGGCCATGCCCACCCTGGCGAGACGACGCCGACGATGTGGTCCCTTATCCAAACATGTGTTGGTGTCGACAGGAGGGCCGTTTGGGCAATGGCAGGGCTCTCGGCCGAGTACCTGTATTTTTTTTTTTTTTTTTTTTTTTTGGCTTTCAAGCACCGACTGTAGCGCGAGCTGGGTGTTGCTGCTTGAGTGGCTATGGCTTGCACCTCGCCATGGGCTCCCAGCGCTTGGTGGCGAGCTGTCCCAAGTGCCCGCTGAAGGATACTACACTTTACCCGCACTGCCAAGTCTACAGAGCAACTAGGGCCATGCCGGACACGCGCAGGCAAACACCCGGCGAGGTCCTTTTGATGCGTCTCAACCGAGTGGCAGCAGGCGACGGTTCGAGAGCAGGACAGGGGCAGGGGGCACTTGTCATGGCGGCAACGTTGCGGCTCCACGGGCACGCCATCCCGCCAGTCATCACGGGGCTGCCAATGAATCGTGGAGGAGCCACCGTGGGGATGGATGTGCAGCACGGCAGCGTCAAGGGCAGGTGTGCTGTAAGCTGCGGCGTGGGGGTCGGCGCCGTTAGTCATCTTTGGAGGCTCAGTCACTCAATCCTAGGCTCGGTTCAATCGTTCAATCGAGGCACGAGCTGGTGGCTGGTGCGGACTTGGCCGCAGACCCGGGCCCAAGGACATGACAGGACAGGACAGCCGCATCAATGGCAGCGGGCCTGCCCCCCTCGGCACCGCCGCCGCTGCCCTGGAAATCCCTGCACGCCCAGCGGAGAAATGCAATCGTTGCCGACGGGCGCTTATAGAGCTCACGTGGGCGCCGGGGGCATCCCAACCCCAACGCGGGCCAAGGCTGGTTATCGCAGTGTCGCGTCGCCTTAATCTCCCGCCCGCGCCGCCGCGCGCTGAGCGCCTGCCGGAAATGGCACGGCGGGGTTGCAGCAGAGGGGCCGCGGCAGAGGCGTGCGGGGGGATTCTGGCGCGAAGATGCCACCCAAGACTGGGCGGGGGCTACCCATAATGCCTTCCGTATAGCGTATGTGCCGCCGACTGCGACGGCAGCGACGATGGGGCCGTTCGCTGGCATTAAAATGGCGGCGCCCCCCGCCGTGTGCTGCGCTGCCGCCCTCGATGCCGCCCAGACCCAGGTCTCTGCTCCTCCTCGCTCGCTACCTCCACCAGCAGAATGGCGCCTCGCTCGACCGCCCTCGCCGTGCTCGCCGGCCTCCTCGTCGCGGCCGTCGCCGGCCAGGACACGCTGGGGCTTGCCAACGGCTACATCAACCTGACCACGGCCAACTTCAACCTCCAGCTGGTGCGCGATGCCCAGGTCCTGGCCTCGCTCAGGCCCGCCGGCGACGCCTTCGACTTCCTGCCCCGCGACTATCTGGACCGCCGCGCCCGCAACGGCCAGTACCACTGGGGAGACGTCACCTTCCGCTACCGCCGCGCGGGCGACACGGCCTGGACCTCGGCCGACTCGTCCGCGTCGCGCCAGCCCGTGTCGGCCGCGCCCGCCGCGTCGCCGGGCGTCCTGGCCTCGTCGCGCCTCGGCCCGACCCTGGGCAGCAGCGCCGG
The DNA here is from genome assembly GCA_003049435.1 of Nakataea oryzae. Lineage (NCBI taxonomy): Eukaryota > Fungi > Ascomycota > Sordariomycetes > Magnaporthales > Magnaporthaceae > Nakataea > Nakataea oryzae. The sequence continues at coordinate 19,874 of PYSQ01000351.1, forward strand.
GCCCCTCAACATCACGCGCCAGTGGCTCGACGTGTCGGGCGACCTGGGCCTGAGCTTCGTCGTCCAGAACTCGGGCCCGGACCCCGTCGAGCTCGGCAGCCTGGGCTTCCCGGCCGAGTTCAACAGCATCTTCACCGACCGCCACGCCGCCGACATGCAGCGCCTCTGCTCGCTGTCGGACCCCTACATCGGCATGCACGCCGGCCACATCCGCGTCGCCCCCATCCGCGGGACAGGCGCCGCCCTGGTCGTGACGCCCCTCGGCGACACCCCCATGGAGGCCTATCGCAACCTTGACGAGGACGGCTACGAGGGGACGTGGTACGCCAGCCAGACGTTTGAGGGGCTGTACGAGTGGCAGGTGCTCACCAAGGCGTGGGCCGAGAACGAGTGGCGCGGCCAGGCCCCGTGGAACCCGCCGTCGTCCAGGACCCTGCAGCCGGGCCAGTCGCTTACCTTCGGCCTGCGGTTTTCCGTGGCCAAGGGTGGCGTGCGCGACCTGGACGCCACCGTCCGCAGCACGGGGACGCCCGCCGCTGTCGGCGTGCCGGGCTACATCGTCCCCAGGGGCGTCGCGGCGCAGCTCTTCTTGCAGTCGGCATCCGAAGTGCAGTCCGTCGCCGCGGAGCCGGCCGACGCTCTACAGCTGGCCCAGGCCGGCAAGGGACAATACACGGTCACGCCGTCCTCGAATGCGTGGGGTCGCGCGCGCGTCACGGTGAAATACGCCGACGGCAAGGTCCAGACGGTCCACTACTATGTGACCAAGCCCTCGACCGAGGCCGTGGCAGACCTGGGCCGCTTCCTCACCACGGCCCAGTGGTTCAACGACTCGTCGGACCCCTTTGGCCGCGCCCCGTCGGTCATGACGTACAACTACGAGCAAAAGTCCATCGTCTCGCAGGACTCGCGCGTGTGGATCGCCGGGCTCAGTGACGAGGGCGGCGCAGGATCGTACCTGTCCGCCTTTATGAAGCAGGCCATCCAGCCGAATGCCGACGAGGTGGCCAAGCTCGAGGCCTTTGTGGACGGCGTGCTCCGCCCGAAGCTGCAGACCGCCGACCTCGGCGTGCGCAAGAGCCTGTTCTTTTACGAGCCCGCCGCTGTGCCGGGCTTTTCCTATAGCAACGACTGGGACTGGACGAGCTGGACATCGTGGAACAAGGCTGCGGCAGCCACCGTGGACCGAGCCTACAACTACGTCCACGTGGCCGCGGCTTACTGGGCCCTGTACCGCGTGGCCCGCGCGTACCCGGCCCTCACCAAGAGCCACGGCTGGGAGTGGTATCTCGACCAGGCGCATGGGACTGTCATGCGGTGCATGCAGAGGGACGTTGGGTACAACGACGTCGGTCTGATGGGCGAGACGGTCTTTGGGGAGATCCTGGCCGACCTTGTCCGCGAAGGCCGTACAGCTCAGGCCGACGCCTTTTCTGCGAGCATGCGGTCCCGTGCCGCGCGGTGGGACAGCGAGGAGGTCCCGTTCGGCAGCGAGATGGCGTGGGACTCGACCGGACAGGAGGGTGTCTACTACTGGACCAAGTAAGCCGGGCCCAGCCCTCTCCTCCGTCCCGCGCTTGCTGGCTAACATCTGGACAGGTACTTTGGCTTCAACAAGACGGCAGCCAAGACGGTCAACAGCGTCCTGGGATACATGCCCACCGTCCCGCACTGGGGGTGGAATGGAAACGCACGCCGATACTGGGACAACTTGTGAGTACCGGCAGCCCTGCGTGTCAAGGCGAGACCATGTGACGGTCGTTCTAACCCCTGCCTTGCGCGCTCGCGTAGCTACGGTGGCAACATCTACACTGGAAGAATCGAGCGGCAGATCCACCACTACGGCTCTGGCCTCAACGCCCTCGTCCTCTTGTCGGCATTCCGCTCGTCCCCTTCGGACACATACCTCCTCCGGGCGGGCTATGGCGGAACCACAGGTCCCCTCGCCAACATCCACCAGGACGGCTTTGCTTCCGCCTCATTCCACTCGTGGCCCGACACCCTGCAATTCGACGCCATCAGTGGCGACTACGGGCCGGGCTTCCTTGGTCTCGCCCTCGGCTCGGGGACGTATGTGGTGAAGGATGCCGACCTGGGCATGGTGGCCTTTGGCGGCGAGCTGCTACAAAAGGACGCCGGGAGCGGCGTCGGCGTCAGGACGACGGACGCGGTGCGACGGAGGGTGTTCCTGGGGCCCCTGGGATTGCAGATAAGCGTGGACTCGGGCATGATCGAGGAGGTGCATTTCGACAACTCGGGGGCCGTGTCGGTGACGGTCTCGCAGCAAGCAGGCGCGCCAATCACGGCCAGTGTTCTGCTATGGGTCGAGTCCACCACGGCCGGGGCGAGCGGGCTGGCCATGGTTACGCCGGGCATGGCGCAGGCGCGTGGCGGCTGGAGCATCCCTCTTTCATCTTCCAGCGTCACAGTCCAGCTAGGCCGCGCATGAGGGTCCGAGGGCCCGTCCTGTGAACAAAACAATTGATTAAGTGCCGACCCCCCTGCAGGGGCGAAGCGACTCTGTATAAAGAAATGAATCTTTTCCCACCAATTGTCATTCCCCGCAAATCCGGCAAAAGGAGCCTTGGCAGACTGGAGCCCGCTGCAGAGTGCATGCCGCGGGGGTTTTTTCTTGCTTCCCCAGTCTGCCCGCACCCTAGCCCCAGCGTTTGGCGCTTCCAGATCGAGCATGTCCGGAGGAACTACGGCCGTCCGCCGGCTTCCCACACACATCGGCCCCCCCGCACGCCGCCTCCGCGAAGCCTTCGATGCGGGACGCGACTGTGTATTAAAAGGGAGCAGGCCTCTCTTGGGACAGGAGCTTGCCGGCTGTTGCTGGACATCGCCAGTGCCACCCGTCCGCCGAGTATTATCAAAGCAGCGACGTCGACTTTGCAACCCCCCAGGCAGCCCACCAACCATGCACGTCCTCCCGCTCGCCAGCCTGGCCCTCGGCCTCCTTGCCGCCACGGCGTCGGCGCAGAGCAAGGTCAAGGTGATGCTTCTCGGGGACTCGATCACGCAGATCTCGTGCTGGCGGCCCAAAGTCTGGTCGCAGCTCTCGTCGGCCGGGCTCGCCAACAGCGTCGACTTTGTGGGCAGCATGAGCGGGCTCGAGGGCAAGTGCGGGAACCCGCCTTCCGGCTTCGACCGCAACCACGAGGGCCACTCGGGCTGGCAGGCCTACGACATTGCGCGCAACAACATCGCCGGCTGGGTCCAGTCGTACCGGCCCGACGTCCTCCAGTTCATGCTGGGCACCAACGACGTCAACATTGGCAAGCGCAACGTGCAAACCATCCTCGACTCGTACACCACCATCCTCAATGCGGCGCGGAATGCGAACCCCAGGGTCAAGGTCATTGTACGTCGCGCGTTTCTCTTCACTTCTTTGGCTAGACGGACATGAAAATGTGGCAAGGCAGCAAGCACCACTAACCCCAGCGCGAATCCCTAACCTAGGTCGACAAGATAATCCCCACGAGCTGGAGCGACAGCACCATCGAGGCGGTCAACAACGCCATCCCCAACTGGGCGTCGCAGAGCAGCACCTCGGCGTCGCCCATCACTGTGGCCGACTGCTCGCGCAGCGCAGGCTTCACCAACGCCATGCTGGAGGGCGACGGCGTGCACCCCAACGGGCAGGGAGACGACTTCATCGCCCGGCAGATCGGTCCCAAGCTCATCCAGGCCATCAATGCCGTGCGCAACGGCTGACGGCAGTGAAGAAGCTCCCAAGGCCGCGCGCGGGTGCTGGCCACTTCCCTGTCATCTGGGCTTGCTCTGCTCTGCTGCAAGGCCAAATGTCAAAAAGATGTAAATAGGAATCTTGTACATAGTTTAACAAGGCAAACAACGATAAGCCCTTGTGATTGTTTTCGCTTCGCCATGACGCTGGTTACCGCTTCCTGTCCACTAGGCCTCGAAAAAGAAAAGTTAGGCCGGGAATGACGGACATGGACGTCGACCTATCGCCGCCCAGCATCGTGATCTCGCACCGTGCCACGACATATTTGTTAGTCTCGTACGCCCTCAGTGCGCCCTCCTCCTCTTTGTTGTTTACCAGGTACGCAAATCCTTCGACGCTGGCATCGTTCTTACTCGCTTGGACCAGGGCTTTGTATTTTCCCCCACCCCATGTTGCCAGCTCCCCGCCCGCCACTTGTGCATGGTACAAATGTCGGCCCCCCACTCGAGTGGAGCCGTCGCTGGGGTCTCCACTGTCCGCTGGCACACGCAGGACTCGGGACAGGACATTGGGCATGGCCAGGGTTCCGTAGAAGAAGTACCACACGGGGTACTGGTCCTGGGCCGGGGGCCGCGCCGACAGGTCGTCGTCGGGGAGCCTGAACTGCGGCATCGTGCAGTCGGGGATGCCCAGCGTGCGATGGCGCGAAAACGGGAGCAGCAACTTTTCGGCCTCGGAGTGCACGATGAACAAAGGCTGGCCACCCGCCATTTGCTGGACAATCATGGATCTGCAGCGCGAGTCGACAAGGCAAAACTCGGTGCTGCTGGCGCCGTCGTTATCGAAGGAACGGAGGACGGTCGGCGGGCTGTCGAGACGGCACGTTTTCTGGATCTCGGCCGCGCTGAGAATTTTGCGGTCGAGGCGCACGAGGTACCTGGTTTCGGCGTCGTTGCAGGGGGGTTCCCGCCGCCGTCGTGGCTCGGGCGCTGCCGCCAGTCTTGGCGCTAGACAGGGCATACTCGTACGATTCTTCATCGTGGCCCGGCCAGAGATGCTGGGTGAGGTTCCATGTTTCCGCCGAGATGGTAGAGCGGCCCAGATCGAGGCGCCACGCTTCGATGGCGGCGCGGGCCTCGGCCCGGGTGAGGCCAAAGAGCTGGTGCCATCGGTCGATGTCCTGATCCGAGATGTGCATGTCGCTTCCCGCAGCGTTGGCGACGAGCGCCTCGCAGGCTGCAAGGGCGTCGAGGTCCATGTCTTGGTGGGCTGAAAGGCAGCTTGTCGAGAGTTGGCGTCCGTGCGAATGGCGGGATCATGTCAAGACAGAAGCCTCACACCCGCGGAGGAACATGGCATCTGCCTAGATTCGGAGGCGTGGGCTACATCACGGCCAGGCAGAACTTGCACCGTTCGCTGGGCCGCCAAGTTGAGCCGCCTCGACTGCGTCGGTCGCCCTTTGTGGCTTCGACATGGCGTGGGTGCTTGTTCAGCTGCGAGTCGGCAGCCGGGCAGACTGCTCGCTGGGCTGAGTCAGGGGCAACGCCGCACATCACGCCATTTCCGGGTCGCTTTCCGCCGCCGCTCCAGCGGAAGCCACAGCCCGACGACCGACTGCCGCTGTGGTAGAAATCCCAGTGGAGCGACCCGCGACGCGACAAACGGCGGGGTCGTGGGCTGAATCTTTAAGGCGCTTGCCCGCGAGGGCTGGAGCTTGAAAGAAAGAAGAGAAAAAAAAAAAAGAGAGACGAAAAAGGCGCTGGAGGCAGAGCTTAAACGACAAGCCCGTGCGAGCTGCCAACGCCCAAAGCCACCGCCTGCAAGACGTCGATACTGCTGGTCTGTTCTTCGGTCGCATCGCTCGACGCACAATGCTGCCGACCTCGGCCGTTTCCGCCGCCGCCAGCAGGGCGCGGGCTGTGGCCGCGCTCAAGGGCCCGGCGCTGCGAGGCATGGCGACGGCGGCGCCCGTAGCGTCGGCGACCCGCGCGCACAAGGTCGTCGTCGTCGGCGGCGGCACCGCGGGCATGTGCGCCAGCCACCAGCTGCTGCTGACGGGCAAGTTTGCCCCGCACGACATCGCCGTGGTCGACCCGGCCGACTTCCACCACTACCAGCCCGGCTGGACCCTCGTCGGCGCCGGGCTCAAGACGCGCGAGGAGCTGCGCCGCCCGCTCAAGAGCCTGGTTAACGACAAGCTCAAGTACTACCACGACGCCGTCGCCTCCTTCAGCCCCGAAAACAACTCGCTCTCCCTCGCCGGCGGCGACAAGCTCGCCTACGACCACCTCGTCGTCGCCCCGGGCATCAAGATCGACTACGCCAGCATCAAGGGCCTGCCCGAAGCCCTGGCCGACGAGGCCGCGCCCGTATCCACCATTTACGGCTACGACACGGTCGCCAAGGTCTTCCCCACCATCCAGGCCCTCAAGCGCGGCGCCGCCATCTTCACCCAGCCCGCCGGCGTCATCAAGTGCGCCGGCGCCCCGCAAAAGGCCATGTGGCTGGCCCTCGACCACTGGAAGCGCGCGGGGCTGTATAACCCCGCCGACCCTTCGTCGTCTCCCATCAGCGTGACCTTCGCCACCGGCCTGCCTTCCATGTTCGGCGTGCCCAAGTACAGCGCCGCGCTCGAGAAGCTGCGCCAGGAGCGCGGCGTCGAGGGACTGTTCCAGCACGACCTCGTCGAGGTCAGCGGCTCCACGGCCACGTTTGCCGTTGCCGGGTCCGCCGACAAGGTGACGAGGAAGTTCGACCTGTTGCATGTCGTGCCCAAGATGGGCCCGCACGCCTTTGTCAAGAGCAGCCCGCTGGCCAACGAGGCCGGCTACGTCGACGTCGACGACGGCACAACGCGCCACAAAAAGTACCCCAACGTTTGGTCCATTGGCGACGCCTCGAGCCTGCCCACCTCCAAGACGGCCGCCGCCGTTACGGCCGAGTCGCCCGTCATGGTCAAGAATATGCTCCTGGCCATGGACGGCAAGGAGCCCCAGTCTGTCTACGATGGCTATACGTCGTGCCCGCTGCTCACTGAGTACGGCAAGGTCATGCTGGCCGAGTTCAAGTATGCCGGAGTGCCCAAGGAGACCTTTGCCTCCACCCTGGGCGACCAGGCCGTGCCTCGGCGCGCCTTTTACTACCTCAAGAAGGACTTTTTCCCCTGGGTCTACTACCAGTCCATGGTCAAAGGCACCTGGGCAGGACCCAAGGGCTGGCTTAGGAGCGCATGAGGACGTTGCGCCCAAGGATACAACTCTAATAAATGTTGCTGGTGATTCATGTCTTTCCCTTGGTTGTCGAGTTTTTTTCCCACTTGGCGCGCAATCTCTTTCGTCCCAACAGGGCATATCAAATCAGATTCGTTCCTCGCAAGGATGGACTGGTCCACCATCGTCTTGAGCATTGCGTCCCGCACTCGTAGCAGACCTCTTCTGGCCTTGAACTTGACCTCGTAGGAGCGCAATGAGCTTTTGTGACGTCCAGCATTCAGTGAGCCTGCGATTTGCGCGAAACGCCGAGCCTTCATCTACAGGGTCTTGCTCGTCGGCTGGGGGACACCCGGCTGGAAGGCATAGCATGCGGGAGCCTCCTGGCATCACGTTGTATATAGATAGACTTGATGGCCTCTGACAGCCTAGTGGTGCTCTATTCATTATTGGCGCAGCACGTGACGATCCAGACGCAGCCATGGTCGGCCTTGTATTGAGGCGGCTCCTCTGCGGCATAGCTATCGCTGTAGCTCGGGGCCTCGCATCTACTCGGCACGGAGCTAGAGATAGTCCGCGATCTCCAAGGATTGGGTAGGGAGCGGGCGCATCGCGGTACCTGGACGCTATGCCTAGCCGGCTGACGATGGCTGGGGAACTTTGTACAAATCACCACTCAGGGACCAAGACCACGGGTCGACACATGTCCCTATATACGTGCGCAGACGCAGCAACTGCCGGGGCATTTGCGATTAACAGGCGCGGCTGAACCCCGCGGGTGGTGCCGCATTTGCATGGACGGCGGCTAAATTGCTAGCACACTCTTTCTAGGTTCCGTTTTGAGCGACGTGCCTGGTCATGGTTGCACCGCCTCCGACGTCTGTGCGGTTCCGGCCGAGGCCGTGCTCAAAAACAGTGCTTCAGCTCCATGACTTGGCCAATGAAAGTCTAAACATCTGCCGAAAAGTCAGGGGCGAGAGCGCCGCCCACGCGCGCCGCCTAGCAGCTGATCCTGAACTACCTTTTTGAGGCGACCAGCCAGATGGCGACACGGCCAATCAGGCGCAGCTCGCCGGCCTGGCTGAACCCCCCAGCATGTCGATCGCGCGTGCCATTCCGCAGAAAGCTGCTCGTTTGGGACTCGCGTCAGCGGGGCTGGCAGTGGTGGATTCTGGGGGATCAAGTCAAGATGTGGGGGCGACGTTTACGCTCTGCCAGACTGCTTCAGGACGACCGCTGACAGCGTTTGGGCGGGCGCTCCCGTAGCCCCGCTGCATTCCCGCGGCGCTCGGCTGTTGGCCGCTTAGGTAGGGCATTGAGCGGCAAGGGTTGCCCCGCCTGGGTGCGCGTGCGAGGGGAGGCGGCGATCGATGCACGCGTGCGCGGAGCACGGCAGAAGAATAAAGAGAAGAGGGCAATGGAAAGCTTGCTCGGGCCCAAGGCCAGGAACAAGGCACGAGTGCCGAGTGCGTGCTAACTTGCATGAATATGCACGTTGCGCCCAGCAAAGAAAAAAAAAAAAAGACCTCTGCGAGCGCCAGCTAGACCCAGATAGGGCGAGGCGAGCGAGGCATTATTATACACTGATCATAAACCGTCTGCTCGGTCGGCGCGCGCCGGGACATCCCATGCTGGGCTGGAGCCTCCAGCCCACGCTCGAGGATCGAGGAGAAGCTTGTGGAAGCAGCGTCCGATGACTGGCCAGGCCAGGCCGTCCGACTTGGGACGGGAGCCCAATCTACATCGCGCCCCCCGGCGGGCGACAGCCAAAGTCTAACGGTCGGGCGTGCTTATTCCAGGCCAAGATCAAACGCCCAACTATCGCTGCCTCCCGTTTGACTCGTCCCTGGGAGTTGGCTGCGGCAGATAGCGACGGCTCCCAGTGCGAGTAAGCCGCCGCTCGCCCATCGACCGGGCTCTTACCTGCTCGTCGGCCTGGGCAGCTTGTCTCCGCCTCGCCGACAGGGACACTGCTGTCCCAGCCCGGCGAAGTCCGCCACCCTCTGGAGAGGCGCAGAGGGTCATAAGATTGCGTCGCTCCATGCTCCTTTGACATTAGCCCTCTCCGTCCCGACTTCTATTCTATTTCTTCGCTGCCCGTCTTCCCGCTCGCGTCGTGGTTCTTGCGGTGGCAGCGCGCGCGTAGACAAGAGCCCCCTCCGCCCGAAGGGCTTAAGAAGCCGCTTCCCCCGCTTGCCACACCATTCAACTATTCGTCCATCGAGGGGGGCTCCCTCGGGGCTAGTCGCGGCCCGACGAGTTCCTGGCGTCATGGAGGCCGAACCCATGATTCCGCTCTACTACGAGCTCAGCTGGGCCATTCTGAGCACCATCGGCCTGGCCAACGTCCTCTTTGGCCTGGTCATCATCAGCATCACCAGCGTATCGCCGGCCACCCTGGTGCCCATCCTGGTCTCGGCGGCCGGCGCCTCCGCCAACGGGCTCTGCTACGCGGCATACTACCACACCTATGACATGGTGCCCACAGCCATTGCGGCAGCGCTGGCCGATGTCATGTGGCTGGCAAGTCTCTTTTTCCTCGCCTCTCTTTCCTGCCCTCTCTTTCTCTTCCCCGCTTGCCTTGTCACCACCAACCACCCTGCCCACTCGCGTCATGCCTCCTCTCCGCCACCCCCGCTCCCACCTCGGGCCGACATGTGCGAGAAACCCAAGCTAACGCGAGTCGGGCTTTTCAGCTGCAAGAGGCAGGCATGTCCATGTACAGCTACGTGATGCTGACGCGCGTGCTGACCGGGCGCGAGCGAACGCTATTCATGTCACTATTCTGGGGCGTCATGGGCGTCATCGCCGTGCTGCGGTTCCTGGTCCTGGGCGTGCACGTGAGCATCTTCATGAGCGGCCCGGGCCCGCACGCCCACCGCGTCGAGGGCGCCACGCAGCAGCTCATCAACCACCTGCACGTCGGCTACTTTGTCGGCATCGCCCTGCTCGAGATCTTCAGCGCCTTTTTCCTGCTGCGCATCTTTGCCAGCAATCGGGCCCGCGGCGACTCGAAGACCATTGGCATTTTTCGCCACTTCATCCGCAGCACCGAGTTCAGGGTCGCGTCGCTCGCCCTCATCGGCACGAGCCGCGCCGTCACCTACTTCTTCCAGCCCTCGCTCGAGGCTGCAACCACCACGGCCAGCCAAATCGATCGCTTCATCTACACCCTAGAATGCCTCTTTCCTGTCATGCTCTAGTTAGTACTCTCTCCCGCCATTCCCAGCCTTCTGCTTTCCCATTTTTTTTCTGGACTCTCCGTTGACAACGTGTTACCTTGTCCCAAACAGCATCGATATCCTGTCGTCAAGACTCGCCCTTTCATCACGAGGTGCGAGCAGCCCGCACGTGGTTGTCCACAAACAGCCCAAACGCAGTGCGCTCTCGTGCCTAGCCAGTCCCAACCGGACACTAAGGCATCAAATCGAAGACGGCGCCTTTGCCGTGTGGCAGGGCGATCCCAACACGCTCACAACCACACAAATCTCGGCTGATCAAAACCCCGAGGCCGAGGAGCTGATAATGGCCTCGCCAGGGCCACAAAGACCAATGCGTGCGCACCAACAGTCTCAAACCATTACAATTACAAGAACGATCGAGCTTGGCTCCTACCCGAGCGGCTCCTACCCGAGCGGCTCCTACCCGAGCGGCTCCTACGCGTTCCCCAAGGTCTGATCCAAAGATGGTACGTCTAACTCCCACTCGCCAGTGACGATGGTCCATTGGCAACTAACAAATGGCGAACGAAAAGAAATGTTTGCAAGTTAATCGAGAATTTACTTAAGAAAGATGGCTGCCATAAATAGGAAAATAATGGATTGGATGGGCTCTTAATTAATGTTCCTAATACTGCAAAGACATCATAACTTGACAAAATTCATGCGGTTGCCATTCATTTTCCCATATAACAGTCCCGTAAGGACGGGAGCGCATTTACTTCGAAAATCATTCGCCGCTCCCTTTCGCTTAACTCGGTCGGGCTTAATCGCAATTCCGATAACCATACAGCTAAAATTACCCCTTCATATACGCAGAAAGCGGCAAACGCCGAAACGCGCCCCTTAAAACTTGCAAACTTACAAATTTACCCTAGCTGGCATGCTTGATCCGGCGCCAGTGGCACCTGGATAAAAGCGAGCGACTTAATTGGCCGGTCGCGACCCACCCGGCACTCGCGCTGGTTCCACCGATTCAGTTCGTCAATCGAACTGGGTTAGGGGCATCCAGCTTAATTAACGTATTGGGTTAAAGGCATCCAGTTCGATTAACGCATTAGGTTAAAGTTATCCAGTTCGATTAACGCATTAGGTTAAAAATATCTGGTTCGTTAATCGAATTGGGTTAAAATTATCCAATTCGTTAATCGAATTAAGTTAAAATTATCCATTTCGTTAATTTAATTAACTTATAAGTATTTAGTTCGATTAACGTATTGGGTTAAGGCATTTAATACGTATAACGAACTGGGTTAAAAGCATCCAATACGTATAACAAACCGGATTAAGGGTATCTAATTCGTTTAACGAACCGGATTAAAGGTATCCAATTCGTTTAACGAACCGGATTAAAGGTATCCAATATATATAACGAACTGGGTTAAAGCATTCAATACGTATAACGAATAAAAAGGTAAACGAACTGGATAATAATCGAATTAAATAATAAACGAACTGGATGGTAAACGAATTAAATAATCGATAAATTGGGATATAATCGTACTGGGAAATAATTATATTAGGAGGTAAACGTAATAAATGGTAATCGAATTAAGAGGTAATCGAACTGGGAAATAATCGAATTAAAAGGTAATTAAACTGGGAAATAATCGTATTAAATAATAAACGTATTAGGAAATTAACATACTAAAAGGTAATCGAACTGGGAAATAGTTATATTGGGAGGTAATCGTATTGGGAAATAGTCGCATTAAGAGGTAAACGAATTGGATAGTAAACGAATTAAATAGTAAACGAACTGGATAATTAACAAATTGGGAGGTAAACGAATTAAAAGGTTAATATATTGGGAGGTAAACGAATTGGGAAGTAGTCGTATTAAATGGTAATTATATTGGGAAATAAACGTAATAAATAGTAATCGAATTGGGAGGTAAACGAATTGGATGGTAAACGTGCTAGGAAATAAACGAACTGGATGGTTAACAAATTAAATGGTTAATAAATTAGGTACCCTTACGTTCTTAATCCCTATTTATACCGTTATTTATTTGCTAAAATCCTAATAAATGGCATTTCGGAATAGCATTCCGGTAAATTCCCATACCTTCCGGCTAAATATCCCGATCCCGCCCCGTCCCTTTCCGTATTTATATTTTAAATAATTAAGCCGTATTAAACATTTAGCCGTCGCTTTTACGTTTGTTATTTAGCCGCCTAATATCCGTAAAACTAGATATTTATATTTTTTCGTTATATAAATGCCGGATATAAGCCGTAATACTATTGCCCCCCCTTTATAAATTAAAGGCGTATCCGAATATCCAGGTTCCTGGTTTATACGGTTTTTTATTCCCTAATATATAACTTCGGTCGTTATAAACGCTATTACCGGATCCGGCCGTCCTATAAAATTCCCGCATTCCCGCTTTACAGCTGCTTTCGTATATTACAAATAAACTATCGCTAGCTTTACCCTTTTAGCCTAACGGATTTAACCGCCGGCTATTAATATCCCGCATAGCGTAGGCCCGATTTAGTAATAGTAAAGCAAGGTATATTAGCTAATAACGGTTAGGGTAAATAATAAAGGCAATCCCCGTTACCGGGGTACCTTTACCTAACGTTATAACCCGGCTGCCCGGAACGTAGGACGTATATGGGCCCCGGTCCCCTTACAGGTACCTGTACGTTAAAGCTTAACGGTTAATATTAAAAGGCAAAGCTAAATATTTATACTATTTTTCGTCCGGAAGCATTTTAGCCGTTTCCGTACCTTTTAGCCGTATCCGGCAAGCCCGATTATTAAATAAAGGATTCCTTTTATCCCTTTTTATTTTTTATTAATTAACCGCGGTTACCGTTTTAGGTACGTAAGTAAGGCATTTTACCCTAGCTTTATTTAGCTTTACCGCATTTACTAAACTAGCTTTACTAATATAAAAGGGCCTTTCCCCCGCCGATTTTGGTTAAACCTTAACCTAAATTTAATAATAACCTTCCTTACCTTCCCCCTCTTTTCCTTTTACGACCGTAGTTAATTTCCGATTAATTATCCCTTATATAGCTTATTTTTAAAATTACCCTGCTTTACGATTGAAATCGATATCCGCATTCCTATAAAGCTTTAGTTCCTTAGCCGAATTTAGGATATAATACCCATTCGCGTATTTCTATACTAGGTTTTTATTCGTCCCGTTTTTTCTATGCATTATAAATGCCTTATTAGCGCCGTTTACCAATCCGGCGACGCTTAAAACCTTTAAGCTTACTAACCTTTAAAAGCCGCCTAAAATTTCGGAATTTGCTAACCTTTAAAAGCCGCTTAAAACTTTGGAACCTGCTATTACTATAGTAATCCCTGCTATACCTTTACCCTTTTTAATTATTAACGCGTTTACCGCCGTTTTTTTTACCAAAAGCAAAAATATAGGCAAAATATAATCGCTATTAATTTTAAATTAAAAGGCATTTCCGGGTTTAATTAACCCGCTTTTTACCGAAAAATTTAATATTTTGAAAATTGTCAGCCTTAAAACCTTTATAAATGCCGATAATTTAGCGACTATACCTAATTTTAAAGCTAAATAATAATATAAAACGGTTAATTATAACATTACTGATTACCAGATATTAAAGCCTGTACCGTATAGCGAATTAGCTAACCTTAAAAACCGTTTTTCCGGCCAAATCCTGGTATATAATATCGGAACTGGTAATCCCGGAAAAACCGAAACCGCTACCATAATATTACGGTACTTTTCCTTAGGTTTTTTCGCTTAATATACCGATTATAAAGGTAAATATATTAATTCCCCCTTTACCCGTAATTTAATGGAAACTAAATATCGATTTCGGTTACGCCTTTTTTAACTTTTATTTGGACGTCGGCCAAATAACGACCGCGGTTATATTAATCCCCTTTCCTAAATACGACCGCGGTTAATATTTACCATATAAGGCTATTAAACGCCTTTTTATTTGCCAATTTACTGTATTTGTTATCCTACAACCGCGGTTAATATTTAGGTTATCTAAACGTATCCCTATTAACCCTTTATATTTATTCCTTAATAGTTGCTAATTTTTTCGGCCTTTTTTGTAAAACTATCCGGAATATCGATAAAAAAAAGGCGCTTTTTAAAACCGTTAATAGCTACGATTACGCTTATACCCGGATCCCTGCTACCTTTACCGATACGCAATCGAAAGCCTTTTTTAAAGCCCTTACATTCGGCTTTTTACTATTTAGGCCCGTATTTATCCGAACCGGGGATTTTGCCGGCGTTAGGCCCGGTATAAGCTAAGCGAAAAAAAAGGCTAGTTACAAATATAAAATATTTATTACCACGCTTTTTTTTTTACCTTTATATAACCATTACTAATAAGCCTAGTAAATTTAGGTATAAATAATAGCCTAAGGGAACTGAAGTTTACTACGGAAAATTCCATATAAACGATTAGTTCCGAATTATGTTTTATTTTACGTATTTCCTTTTTAAAAGGAAAATTACCGCTATTTTGGACGGTAATAACGGTCCAAATAGCTATACCGACGATTAATTTCGGCCGTTCGTTTTCGGCGCTTATAATGCCGGTCAGATTTTAAAAGCTAACTAATACGAAGAAATCGCCGAAAATATAGCGAACGTAAAGGGCTTTTAACTTTATTCCGTTATAAAGCGTATTTAGTATTTTTAATTTGTTAAGCGTAATAAGCTAATTCCAAATAAAAAGCTTTAAAAGTGGGAAAACGTTAGGCTAATATTCCTATCCCACTTTAACCCATTCTGTTAATATAAAAACCCTAAGGAACTTAAAAAAGCCAAAATTAGCTAATAGCAACCTGCGCCTAAATTGCCCCCTTTTAACTAATATACGTTCGATTTAACTATCGTAAAGCTATATACCGATAAACGGTTTAAAAAACCAATTCGGTTAACCGTACCCCCTAATTTCCTTATTAAATTTCCTAGCTTTTTTTCGTTTAAAAAAAACTTTGTTTGGTTTATAGCAATATAGCAAACAGCTATAAAATCCCAAATTTCTTTAAAATATAACCCGCGTTAAAGGATGCGCGAAAAGACGCAAAACCGCATTTCGAACGAGATTTTCCTTTGTTAGGGTTAGGGTTAGGGTTAGGGTTAGGGTTAGGGTTAGGGTTAGGGTTAGGGTTAGGGTTAGGGTTAGGGTTAGGGTTAGGG
>PYSQ01000352.1:0-35049 GCA_003049435.1 Nakataea oryzae
GGCGGAACATGGGCGACGGCGGGCCGTTGCCGACGGGGCGGCCGTCGCTCGTCGAGGGCCGCTGAGCCGGGTCTCGCTCGCGGCGGCGCTCGCGGGGCTCGCCGCGGTGGTCCTGCTGCAGCTGCAGGTCGTTGGGCCGGGGCCTGCGGCCGCCGGGCACGGCCAGGAAGCCCTGGCCGGGCGGGCCGTGAGGGGTGGACGGGCTGGGGGGCCCCGCGATGTCGACGAGGGGCACACCCGGGGGTCCGCGCACGCCGCGGCCGCCGGGCCCGCCGCTGGCCATCCACTGCGGGGGCTCGATGGGCTTGCCGCCGTTGGGGAGGTCGACGAGCGGCTGACGGGGCAGCGGCGGAGGACGCCCGCGGGGGCCGCCGCCGGGACCGCCGGGGTGCAGGTGCTGGGGGCGGGGTGCGAGGGGTCCGCCAGGGCCGAAGGGGTAGGGCAGCGGGGGGTCGGGGCGCGACGCCTTCTCGCCGGCCGAGGTGGAGGGGCGCGCCGCCTCGCGGGCCTTCTCCTCCGAGAGCGTCTGCGCGCGCTTGGTTGCCGAGTGCTCTGATGCGGAGGGGAACCACGACTTGGGCTCGGGCTTGGGCGGTGACTTGGGCTCGACAGGCTCCTCAGGCTTCTCCTCGGCCTTCTCCTCGCCGTCCTTGGCCTCGTCGCCGTTGAGCAGAGTGGGGCCTTCGGTGAAGGCACCTTCAACCGGCGTGGAGGGGTCGTTGCCGGTGCTGCCCTTGCGCTTGCGCTCGTCATACGAGGCACCCAGGAGGCCGCCCTCGGCGAACTCGCCCTCGGTCTTAGGGGTCGACGGGCTGGTGGCGGCGGCGACGAGGGCCTTGACAGTCTCGGCGGCGTTGGCCGGCAGCGCGCTCTGGCGCTCAATCCAGTCCTTGCCGAACTCGTCGATGGGCTTGTCGAAGCGGCCGAGGTCGATGAGCGGCTGGAACTCGCCAATGGTGTAGGGCGCCTCGTCGATGCTGACGCGGAGCTTGTGGCGGCTGCCCTCGAGCTTGATGTGGCTGACCGACTTTTGCGGCTTGTGCTTGACGGGCACGATCTGCGGCGCCCCGCTGATGCTGCCCGACGAGCCCGGCCGCTTCTCCTCCAGCTTGGGCGGCGGCTTGATCTCGTCCTCGTTGTCGCTGCCCCGGCGCGACGCGGCCGTGGACCCGGCGACGCCCCGGCGGTGCACCAGGAACCACGAGCGCCACGCGTGCACGCGCGTGTGGAACTGGCGCGCAACCTCGGCGTCCTCGGTCGCGAAGAAGTGCACAAAGTTCTCGGCCGCGGGCGAGCCGGCGAAGATCGTCGAGCGCTGCTGGGACTTGATGGCGTAACAGAACTTCTTGGGCGGCTTCAGCGTCTTCTTGCACTGCGCGTCGGTCGGCGTGTAGATGTCAAAGTCGCTCAAGTGGCAGATGGGCGCCGCGCCCTGTGCCGCGGCCTGCGACATGCTGGGCAGGCCCCGGGGTGATCCCGTCGCAGGGGACCACGGGTTGCCGCCCGCGCCCGACGTGGGTGTGCTGACTGCAAGGGCGACGTCGGCCTTCTTGGAAGCAAACATCTGGCCGTTCTCCAGCAACGTCACGAAGCGCTTGTTCCACTTTCCGGGGCGCTGCGAGTGGTGCAGCTGCAGGATGAAGCCCTGGGGAGGCTGCTGCTGCTGCATCGGTGTGCACGCGGGCGATGAGACCGACGAGATGTCGAGATCCTTGTGCTGCGCCAGCTGGCCGGGCTCATCTGAGGACGTGTCGATGAAGAGATGGTGCTGTGTATCGCGGTCCCACGAGTTCATCACGTCCCTTACGCGCTCGTATCGTCTCAGTCGTCGCTCAAGCCCCAGATGTGTGTAGGCTTCGATCACGACGGCGGTTGCTGTGTTGAGCGATTGGGCTAGAGGCAGGTTGTCGGAGCAGGCGAAGAGTACGTCGACGGTGCTGGTTTCGAGAGTGACATCGACTTGCATTGTTATGCCGCGACAGCGCACTTGGACGTTCTGTTTATTGCACTCATTGTGGTCAGCGGGTTGCTCCCTGTCTAGCGAGAAGTTTCTCTTCAGCGGTACTGCTTGTGACTTACCCTTTCTCCGCTGTTGCTGGCTGTCGAAGGCACCGGCGACGGCGGTGGCTGCCCAACCTTGTCCAGAAACGATCTGGGCGACGGCTGCGCTTCCAGGGTTCCTGACCTGTGAAAGTCAAATGTCGGCGTGGATGGAGACGGCGACAGGCTGGTGGCGCTGGTCTTGCGGCCCCAGCCCAGAAAGTTGAACTTCTCGAGCACCGGACTCCTAGGGATGAGCTGCAGCGGCGTCGGGCGACGGCCGTTGGTGCCGAACTTGAAGGATTCTGCAGACGACTTGAGCGAGGCGGCGTCGCTGTGGTCGGCATGGTTGTGGATGTGGCTTTCGATGATGGCGTCGGCTTTTGACTGCAATATCCTCTCGCGCAGCTCGCTCAGCGTCGGCTCCACGTACTCGTCGCCTCTCCCGTCCTGAAAGCGCCGCCTCCCGCGCTCGCCATCGCCCGTCGGTGTGCCGCAGCGGCTGTCGGAGCCAACGGCCGTGTCGGCGGTTATCGCCATGGCCACGGGCACTGCTGGGAAGTTCATGCCCTGGATGTCTGCGTCGGAGCCCGACCCCTGAACCCCGTTGGGGCTTATCGTGCCGTTGCTGTCAGTAAGCACCAGAGGCGGCGGTGCCGGCCTCAGGTTGCTCTTGGCCTTCCTAGACGGTGTTCCCAGTCCCGAGTCGGAAAGCGTGCCGGGCGATATCGGCGAGGGCGGCATCATGGGAACCGGCGGAACTGCGCCAGGCGGGCTGCTGGCGCTGTCCTCATCGCCGCTGCCCATCAGAGTCTTGGCTCTCCTTCTGAACATGGAGCCACCTTTGGGGCTACCGCCGAATTCGGAAGCGGCTTTGGGGCTTCCTGGGATGATGGCCTCGACTGTTGACCGCGTCTCCGACACACTCTTGCCCCGCAGGCTGCGGTATCGTGACAGGTTTGGCGGCGGCGACGGGATCGCCATGGTCTCTGTTAGTGCAGACATTGCGCTGGCGGTGGTTGTGGGCGGTGGGATGCGTCGGGGATCCGGTTGACGGCTGAGGAGGTTGTTGCTTTTTGTTGTTGGTGCCAGTTATCTTGGTTATTAGGTGATCCGCCCGACGACTCAGCCCCGGATCGATCGAATCTGCCAGTCGCGGCACACGGCTCGCTCGCCGGTATTGAACGGGCCCAAGACCTGCAGCGAGGGTGCTGCCGTATTGCGCCTGCTTTCCCCAGACTTCGTTGCTTCTGCTGCTGTTGTGTGCTGCCAGCTCTCTCCCTTGCACCCCTGGCTGGCGGTAGCGAAGGGTCAAGAGCGGTCAAGGAGCAGCTGAGCAGATCTGCAGCACCTGCAAAAGACTCGAGAAGGTCAAGTTGGAAATGACAGAACAAGAAAAAAGAAAAAGGAAGAAAAGAAGGCTTCCTCGGACCAGCTATTAGGTGGGCAGAACGGAACAGAGGTGGTTCATATCACTATGGCGGACGCGTGTGAGGTCCCCAGAGCCGCGCAGGGGGGTGGGTGGGAGGGGAGTCGGGCGGGGCAGGGGTGTGCGTGTGTCCGGCTGGAGAATGGGAGGCAACGCACAACCGAGATGGGGCTTAAAGGGGGCCTGGAAAGATACCGGCGGCAGACAGGAGGGGAAGGTTCCAAGGGTAGCCGGGCTCTTTGCGCCCACGGTGGACGAGGACGAGAGGCAAGGCAGAGAGACAGCCAGCCGGCTGCAAGAGAGCAGATGGGTAGCAAGGAAATTTCCGGTCCTTTGGCCGCCCATGGATAGATAGCAAGCATGAAGTAGCCAGAGAGTGCGGAGCAAGGGCGCGACGGTGACAAAACAAGAAGAGGCAGGGAAGCGAGATGGAGCCTCTCACTTCCACAGCAAAAAGGGTCCCCCTCCCCTTTTGGGCAGTGCCGGGCCCCGACGACGCGTCGGCGCAACGCTGTTGCATCCCACAGCCTCTTAGATGTGTCCTTCTGTGGGCAGGGCAGCAGCGGTGGCCGCCGCCCTGGAACGGCCAAGCTGTGGCCAGCGGCTGCATGGACGAAGTGCAAGGGTTCGTATTGTCCGCCAGCCGCCTTTTTCCCCTTTTCCCGCCATCCTTTTTCGGGTCTGGGTGGGCCCCCAATTCCCCGATCCAAAGCTGGGCCACCCCGGCCCAGGCCTCTGCCAGCATTGGCATTGCCACCCCCGAGCGGCCACCCCTTCTGTGCCAGATGAACTGGAATGCGTTTCCGCACGAGGGATGCGATCTAGTGGTTCTGACATTGTGGAGCGGGCCCAGCTGCCGCGGATGGAGGCGGAAAGTCTAGGCAATAGACTGGCGAGCCTCGCCTTCCTGGGAAATTTTCGGCAGCGGGTCCTTGATAGAATTGATGGCGACTGGGGGGGGACCCTGGGCCCTGGCAGGCGACCCCCCTGACTCCATGGCCGAACGGGTGCTGTGCGGTTGCGGTTCGTGCTGCTGTGTCGACTTGTGTTGTGCAAAGCCAGGAACGTCGGTGGGCCATGGAGCGGGCCCCTCCCATGCATGCAAGCCTGCACGACTGACAAGTGACAGCTCGGCTGCACTGTGCCCGCCTTAAGCTCAGCACTTGGTCGGCTCAGCTCAGCTGCCAGCAAAGATCCGTTAGCCGCCAGGCCCTTCTCGCCCACACTGTCGCCAACGGCAACGGCAACGACAACGGTGGCAGGAACCAGACCGACTTACATGCCGCAGGCATGAACCTATAGATGCCCTGGCCTGGACGTCGCTTTGCCGCAGCCAGAGGCCGGAGAATGAGCACATGGTGCAAAGGGCGATATCCCCATTCGTCCGAAGCCACCACCAGTGACGCATGTGCACAGCACAGGCCGTGTGCGGCGTTTGTGTGCGTTTGTGCACAGGGGCTGATCCCTGTCTATTGTTGTCTATCTTATCATCCAATCTGCCATCCCCAAACTTGGCATTGCAGGTTGGCACAAACAGGGCGGCTCCTCTAAGAATGCAACATGCCTTGCCATCGGACGGAAGAAACAACTTCCACATTAAAATGAGTTTTATACAGCAGAGATTGGAACAACCCCGACAAGCAAGGAAATGGGAAAAACCAAAAGGGAAAAGAAGCGGTAAATCGGGAGGAGAAACTGGTGCTAGTATATGTAAAATGTACATATAGCATGTGCGTTTCTAATTGCAAAAGAGAAAAAAATAAAGAAAAAGAAAAAAAATTACGAAAAAAACAGGGAAACAAGAAAGAACAAAAACGACACCTAAAGGCGCTTGACATGGACGCAAGGGTCTTGCAAGCCTCACCATCTGGCGTGGCAAGGCACTATCCTCAAAGAGGCTGGGTAAGCTTGGGCCCATAAACAAATATGCACTCACCGTACATTATGGAAGGTGACAAGCCTTCACCCCACCCGAGTCGTCTAGTCAATGTATGCAAGCCCCTGTCCGCCGTCACCACAGTGGTTCTCCGAATGCTTGCGTCTTGTCATGCTGTGGAAAAGTCGCCAGAGATCGCCCGCGACCGTCGACTCATTCCGGCTGTCGGTTTGTCGCAATGGCTCCAAGAGGATAGGATCTGACCAAGTGAGAAGAAATACATGTGGCAGGCCGGCGGGTGAAGGACCGAAAAAGCGTCCGTGTGAACCTAATCTAGTGGCTGCACGGCCGATCGACGGTAACATCATCCGTAGATGCGGTTGGCCGTGTGCCAGTGCCCCCCTGCACCCTCGAAGCACGGCAGATGTGGACGATCATTATCCCTTCGAGCCTGTCGTCCATATTGCCGTGCGTCTCTTGTACAGCCGTGCATCCCATGGTCCCATGTGCACTTTTCATATTGCAAGTGGACCGTCCCGCCTCTCGCTTCCAGCCGGCTTGAAAGCCAGCAGGCCAGCCAAGCATCGCTGCAGGGAGTACCAGCCCCGTTGCCACCCCTTTTCACTTCCGAAAGGCCCTGACCTCGCGCCTCCACCATGCTTCGAAGTCCTGCGTTGAAACATCGATGCCCAGATCCTTGAGTTCCTTGGTTCCGAGGTGGCAGTCGTACGGTCGCTGCACCGCTGCCGACGGGTCGTTGCCCTCCGAGCTGGGCTGGATCTTGTCCACGCTGAGGCCCATGATTTCGCCGAAGACCTTGCAGATCTCGTACTTTGTGAGCTTGTCCTCACTCGAGAACTGCAGCACCGTCGGCAGCGTGACCGAGTCGGCGGCGGCAAGATACTTCTCTGCCACGTCTGTGGGCTCATGCGGCGCGGGGGTGGGAACTGTGCGTTAACACCTTGCTTTGTCACAGGGTTCAAGATTCCTCGGCTCATGCTTGCGGCAACAATCTGCAAGCTGCGCTTTGGCGGGGATAAGGTAGTGGGCAAGCACTGGCAAGACACTGAGGACGCGCCGCGAACGTGGCCGGCAGGCGCACCGTGCCCGAAACAGCTGCAGATCTACACTGATCATTGCGGCGGCCAAATGGGGGATAATAGAAATGCGAGGGCATTCCAGGGAGCGATCGGCCGGCCATGACAGCACATCAAGGGAGCCAGGACGAGAGGATCCATGAGAAGAGAGACATACCAGCACAGACCCTTGCCACGTCCTCGGTGTTCGTGGGATAGCGCAATGCCCAGTGGTCCATCTTAACCGACTTGGCATCGTCGCCCTGCGCCTGCCAGAGCACGTCTATGAGCACGTTGACGGCGCTCTCAGCCGGCGTCTCCGCATGGCCGTAGAGCACGGGAACGCGGAGCACCACGCCCCTGGCCGTTCCCTTGGCGGCCCTGTACGCCTCGAGCACGGCCTTCTCTCCGTCGAGCTTGGTTTGGCCGTACAGGTTAGTAGGCCCGGTAGCTGCGTCGGCGGCGTAGGGCGCCTCGCCGGGTCGACCGGCAAAGACGTAGTCGGTCGAGATGTATACGAGCACGGCGCCAGCAGCCGCACAGAGCCGCGCAAGCGTTGCCGTTGCAGCCACGTTCAGCCTGCGCGTGCCCTCGGGGTCCTTGTCCACCTTGTCGGGGAACCGGTTTGCCGCACCTAGCGTTGTTAGCCTGTTTGTCTAGTTTGTCGGCCGGCCTAGAGGGAAACACATCTTGGCGAAGGGAAACCTACAATGCACCACGACCTGTGGTCTATGTAGCTTCGGCCGCAAGCCGTGAATTAGCAGCCTGGACGACAAGATGGTGCGTGGGCGATCTGGTCTGGACCCCCATGGGGGTCTATCACTCCCCCCGGATAAACCCGTGCTGGCTTCTCGGCGACGCGCACTTACCGGGCCTTGTCCAGAGCCCTTTCGATCTCGCTCTCGTTCCCCAGGTCGACCTTGAGAATGGACACGCCGTCGGCACGCGAGAAGGCGGTGCCCGTCACGGCCCAGCCCGTCTTGTACTGGAAAGCCTTGACCACTTCCCTGCCAAGCAGGCCCGTGGCCCCCGTGATCACCACGCGCTTTTCGGACATGTTGGGCCGGATGGGTGTTCGCGGGCTCTGGGGTTGTTTGTTTCTTGGGCAGGGTTTCGGGACTGGGGGCGCGGTGGACGCCCATCCCTAACGGGTGGGCAGCTACGATGACGCAGCAGTTCGTCCATTTCGGCAGGTGCGGGGACAGTACGCCGCACAGTGTGCGCATGTGTCCATCGCGCTCTCCTGATCTACGTGGGCCGCCTTGCACACACTCTCTGGATTGAGCACCAAGAACAAAGTAAGCGACGAAGCAGCCATGAATCATGAATCGCAAAGTCCTTTGACCTAGCGGATGCCAAATCGCATCCTGCTGCCCTTGCCCTTGATTTACAGCTTGCATGATTGGTGATCACCGATCGACGGGAGTCATCTTATGGTTCATGCGACTTTTAACGCTGAGCGACCAGCCCCTGCATTGACCGACGTTGTCGAGAATCCACCCCATAATATAATTCGGAGTTTCTTCACCTATAAAACGGGGTTTTAATGTTCGTGAGCTAGAGAGGATCCAGCAAAGATCTGGCAAGTACTTTGCTAGAAGAAAAAAGGCAGAATTGATAAGCATGACAAAGATAAATGGATGCGCCTGTTGCAGAAGAGGCAAAATCGCATGTATGCTGGATCCTGGTGGAGGTTGTGGAAAATCGTTCCCATGTGGACTGGGAGGGAAGCGGGAAAACCAGGAGAAACCGGAGTCGCAGAACAAGCGGAAAACATACCTAGGCAAAAGGAACTTTGTGTATATCCCCCCAAAAGAAGAAACAAGCCACTCGAACATAAAGAGGATTGCACCTGCAGGCCACTGCATTTGCTTAATCCTCGATGCGGCAAACTGCTGTGCTTGGGTATCATTACTACACGAATATGCCTCGCCTGCTTTGATGTACACTGAACAGATGCATTTTGCTGCTGCTGCTGCTGCTGCTGCTTCATTTTTCGTCCCTCGACGACGGGGTGTTAATATTGGCGGTGCTAGTGCCACTGCTAGGGGTCAGGTTCGCCTCCCCAACCAGGTGTATCTCCGTCATCTCCACCCCGTCCTCCTGTGAGCCCTTGTTACCGTTGCTGCTGTCGCCGTTACTGCCGAGGAAGATCTCCGTACTGGTCGTCCGGACTTCGGTTGGTGGCGGCTCGTCAAAGGATACGAGGGGCGGTGGCTCCTGCTGCTTTGGCTGCTCTGGTTGTTGCACCATTTGCTGAAGCTGTTCCGCAGGGGCCCGCGCCGGCAACGCTGGCTTCGTCATGGCTGCAGGGCGGCTCTCATCGGGCGTTTGCTCGATTAGTTCCTGCTTAAAGTAACGGTTGTCGAACTTGACAAACGTCCGCAGCGCTGCCGACAGCGCCACCGGCATCTCATCCATCGCCGCATCGTTGGCGTACACCAGATACGGTGCCTTGCCCTCCGTGGACGCCGCTTGTCTGGCTTCCTCCACTGTGGAAGTCTGCAGAAAGGAGATGGTCAGCCAATGCATACGGCATTATTATGGGGCCAACCGCAGAGGAACCGAAGCGACTTACAGAGACCCTGAGTGGGTTTGTTTCGTCGTCCGTAACGTAAGACAACCGCCACCACTGGTCCGAAGGCCGAGACTCGTTGTCCATGTCAATCAGGTCTGGTTCTGCCCGACGCGCCACATAGATCTCATTCATCGTGGCCACGCCCCTGAGATTGTATCGGTGCGTGGGCTTCCATCCCTCTTCCGGACAAGGTGCGCTATTTTTGTGGGTAAGTGCACGGATCTCAGCCTCGATGTTGCCCCTCAACTTTGCGTATTCTAAAACCAAATCGTGTTAACGCATGACTCTCTTCCCCCCACCAGGATCTAGATGCAGCGTCTGTGTCGGCAACTCACCCTCTTTCTTCCTCGTGATCTCCTCGATGACTTGCTCGTGATGCTGCTTGTCCCACTCCCACTGCTTGAGCAGCGCCTGCTCCTTGTCCGTAAACCGTATCTCGTCGTCCATGTAGCCAGGTATGAAGTGGAAGTAGTCGGGGGTGTCAACCGACTCGAACCACCTGCGCCTAAGCGCTGTGAAGCGCAAGTCCTTCTCTTTGTCGACGCGGTCCTCGATAACAGCCTTGCTCATCGGGACCCTTTCTTTCCAAACCTGGTCCTTTTGGCTCCACCATCGCGACATTTCGAATTCGAGGCGGTCCACGTCCGTGAGTCTGCGACGCAGCGACCGGATCTTGAGCTGCTGCTCCATCGATTCGTTCCTCCGTTCCGCCAAATACCGGTCGATGAAGAAGACATCGGGGATGTCGACCGGCCGGACCAGACCGCCCTCGCCGCCAAATGTCATTGTCAACACGTCGCCTATCTCGGTAATAGCTGCGGTCCGGAGGCCCGCCTCGTCTTCGCTGGTGCTATTGACATCGATCCAGAAAAGCTCGTCCCAGGCGTCGTATAGTGTCTCTATTTTCTGGTATTGCGCGGCGGTAAGGCGCATCTCGAGAACAGCGAATCGCTCTGTTTCCTCGTCTATGGCCGGGCCTGTCGAGCTGAACGAAAACACCTGAACTCCCCAGAAGAGGCGCGAGAGAGTGTCCAAGCTCTTGTGATGCTCCCGCAGGACATCGAAAAATCTCGTCTCGGGGACGTCTGAACCCCAGCCATTCATGTCCCTGAGGCCTGCCAACACGTCTGCCGTACCGTAGCTCCTGTCGGTAAGGTCCAGGAAGCCCATCAGGCGATGGAGCTCCTCGACAAAGTCAGGCTCAGGAGTATCTTGCCATTCCATAAGATCCTCCTCTTCCCCCTCCCCTTCGCGTTGATCCGGCGACTCTTCCTGGGTTTTGGGGAGAATGGGCTCTCCTTTCCACCAGAAGTTGTTGATGCCGTATGTCGGGACGGGTGTGCCAGTCTCAAGCAGAAGGTTCCGGGCCGCCGGTATCTCGTGATATATGGTGAGGAGAGCGCCCAGCCGCTGCTGGTCGGTGCCGACCTTCCGACATCTCAGAAAAGCCGGGGTGCCGGGCTCTCGCTTCCTATCCGAAGGCCTGGGATCGGGCTTTTCACGACTGACAGGGACGACGGCCCATTGGTTTTGATCATAGTGGTCCCTAACTGCCGGTCCAAAAAAAGGGAGGTGAACGTCGTCGCCCTGGCCGCCCGTCACGCCGCTCTCCTGGGATGGAAGCTGCAGCCCCGAGTGGGCCGCGGACTCAGCCAACGCCCTTTGGAGATCTGCCTCCTCCTGCGCTCTCGAGTTTGGCGCACCTGGGAAGCCAATGCCGGCAGGTCAGCAACCCGGGGAGATGCATGGGGCGATGAATGAGGTAAATATATACCAGCTGTCCCGTTGACAGTCCAATCTACCATCCTACCGAGCGGCGATCGATTGTCCGTTCGCGATGGTGGGCGGGATGGCGGGACGCTGCCGGACGGCGGCACACCATGGATGATGCCGCCATCATCAGCTCCCTGGATCGAGAATGTTGGGATGTTTGGGGCATCGGGCAGGGTTCCGTCGCGGTCGGCGAGGAAAGGCAGCTCGGTCCAGGTGTATTGTTGTCGGAACTGAGAGGAAAGGGTTCGGCGGCGTCAGTTGGGCCTTCAGGACTGGACATGGGAATACCAGCTGGTGGTTTTATTCGTAGTTTCGAGATGGGGGGCGCTGGGGCTCGCCAACGACGGCGATGAACAAGACCACGCCATACCTTGCCCTCGTCTTCGTAGAACTCAGCGACGACTGCTTCGGTGTTGTTGTTCTTGGCCTTTAAAGTTCCGCGCAAATGTTGTCAGCATGCGGGCGGCTCCTTCAAAGTTCGCGAGAGGGGCTTCCTGGGCAGCGGGGCAGGCCGTGGCGAACGAACCCTCAAGGCCGAGAGTATCAGGTCCTTGTCGTAGGCTCTGCTGAGCCCTGTGAAGTCACAGACTGTGTCGACTAGAGCCTCCTCAGACATTTTCGCATAGCGGGGCGGCGGAAAATGTCTAGAGCACGGGCGGGAGGCGCTCGTTGGTCGTCGCGATACCCGGGCGACCGCGGTGCTCGATCATAGGCAAGTCCAGAGACGGGCGCCTTTATGCGTGCCCAGGGAATATGCAGCAGGAACGCAAGAGCCTCATGGAGAGCGCCGGGGTCGGATAGAAATGAGGAATCGCCTGGCGGGTGGCGGTTGGTGACAGGAATAGGTACCCCTACACAACCCTCTAGGTCTAGCTAGTGGGCAAACACGATTTCGTCACCCAGATGGAGCTCACACAGGTGGGATTGTTGGAGGCACAAGTGGGGCATCGTGCGGGCGGGCCTACAAGCACCTTGGGGGCGTGGTGCAGGCTCGCGCTGATTGGCCAGGGCAGCTGACAGCAGCTGGCGAGCCAGCAAACCGAGGTGTTTTTAGCAGGCCGGCCGACTGCTGCTGAGCCTGGCTTTGTCGAATTGGAAGCTCCGCCACCGACAATGTGGAAAGAGTGCGTGGGCAAGAGACAAATCGACCGTGGCGACCCTTGCGCGTCCACTTGGTCGGCCCATTCAACCTCGGCGTCTGACGCAGCAGCTAAGCCTATCGTGGACTTTCTGAGGCGACGCTGCGGCGAGCACGCGGCTCTTTGCGGCAGCGCGAGCACGCACGCCACGCAGTGACGAGCCGACGACAGGGTAGCCCCTGGCCCCGCTCGGCACCGCCCACAGGAGGCTCCGCCGAACCCTGCAAACTGGTCTGTGGCCCGCCCCCGCCAGCCGTGCTCCGAATAGATGAGTGCTGTTCCCGCGGGGCACACGGCCCGAGCGGATGCCTGTCACACCGATCATGATGATGGTGGTGGTGGTGGTGGAAGGGCCTGCATGCGGGAAGGGGAAAAAAAGAGAACAGAAAAGCTCACGGGACCCGACAGAAAGGACGCCTCCCCATTCGTTGTCAAAATCCATCTAACAAATGATGTGATTTTGTCATTGGGAGGAGCTCGTATAGGAGTCCCTAGAAGAAATCTAGTGTAGATTCGTTTGATCCAAGGGTCTCTTAGAGCAATTTACCTCCCCCCTGCTGGAAGTCGAGACCTTTGAACAATGGGGATCAGTAATGGAAAAGGCGGCGTCGGCAGGACAGAGCACGAGGTAGGAAGACGCTGCGCACGACGAACCATCTGCCGAGGGCGGACTCCTGTTCACACCAGGCGCAGCCAACAGGCGGCGGAAAAGAAAAAAAGGGGAGGGCACGACGTGGGCAAAAGGAACATGCAGGTCTCAGTACATGTTAAAAATTTCCCAACGTCATATTGCTCCACCATCCACCTTGCACGCCAAACCGCTGATAAACGCTATGCCATGTGCGAATAAGTCTTTGCTAAAATTCATAAAAAAATGCTGATTTGACTCTGAGAATGACTGAAGAAAGCCTAGGAAGCCAAACACCACAGTATATCGGGAAGAGTGGTGAGTAAGAGGCGTGAAGGAAAGAGAAGAGAGAACCGAAAAAAAAGCTTGTCAACAAGAAAAACGCATATAAATCGTCCGCGGCCGATTCTTGAACCCGGCTGGCCCAAAGACACGGGATATATCCCTTTACCCAGACGAGGCTCTCAGCTGTCACCAGTCTTGCGTTGTCGGTCGGCCCGGTCCTCGTCGTCCTCCTCTTCATCGTCCTCCTCGGCCTCGGCCTCTCCCTCCTCAAACTCGGCCTCGGCATCGTCGTCCGTGTCGCTACCACCAAAGTCAAAGTCCTCCTCGTCGCTCTCGGCCCAAAAGGCATCGTCATCCTCGACCTTGTGTGGCGGGGCGGCCTCGAAGCTGGTCGGCATGACGAAGCCGGCGGGGATGTGGTTCTTGGACCGCTCGACCGTATCGCGGGCCCGCTGGTTGTAGGCGTCGCGCTTGTCGCGGAACAGGACGCTCGCGTCCACGTTGGCGGGTGAGTTGATCTCCGGGTCGTCGAGCAGCAGCAATACGGACCGTAGGACCGACTCAACGCCCTGCAGCGGAGACCAGCGCTCGCTCGCCTCCTCGCCCGACATCAGATCTTCACCGGGCCTGTGCAGTATCGAGATGCACAACTGGCCGTCAGGGTAGATGTTGGGGTGGTAGATGGGTATCAAGAACTTGAACTTGGGCGGTGAGTATGGGTAATCCTCAGTGAAGGACATTTCAGCCTATCAAGTCGAACCGAACGCACGTCCGTGTCAGTCAGATTACATCCCGTCCACATCTCGCCAAAGAAAAAAGGCCAGACCAAACAAGCCACCTGAGGCTCGGTGTAGAAACCAGAGCAAATCCGGAGACGAGTCGACAACTTACCCTGAAATAGCCGCCATTGAAGGCCGAGTCTGGGTTGATGACCATCAAGGCAAACCGCCACCGGAACATGTTCGATGTGTCGTCCTCAAAGTTCACCCACTTCTCCTTCTGCAGACTCGCCAGCTCCGTCATCAGGCGCTGTCGGGCGCCGGCCCCAAGTCGTGCCGCCATTTCTGCTACTGTGATGTCTAGTTGTGTCGCCTGGGGAGCGCGGGGTGGTTTGTGGTCCCAAGTCGGTGTGGGCGGCGTTCTTGGTCAGGGCCGATTTCGGATGCGCAGCCCGAGGCGGTCACGGCCTAACGTCGGAGGTGCCTGATCGTGCGATGCACGGCGAGCGCAGGCGGACTGGGTGTAAAACTTCCTTCAGCTGGTCGTCGTCGTCGAAGCGTGGCGCGTGGCGCGTGGTGTCGCGTAGACAAAGAAGGCCGAGAGGCTATGGTATGGACAGGCAAGGAAACAGCCAGGCCGCACGGAACGAGACCGCCTCTCTCCCAAGATGCGGGTCGTCGATGAGGGGAAGCCGAGGGCAGAAGTCGGTCGAGGGAGGCGTTCCACGAGAGTCAGAAAGGCGCCTTGGGCTGGGCAAAGAGTGTGCAGGCTTTCTAACAAGCAGAGCAGGGAAACAAAGACTGGCGCTTCCCAACTGGGCGAGAGTGGTCAATCAAGAAAGAGCCGAGACCGCCTAAATGGATGCGAAACCGAGAATGCGATGCTTGCACAACGCCAAGGAAATAACGACGAGGAGAAAATAAATGGAAATGAAAAAAAAAAGGGATTGAGTCGGGACGCGGCGAGAAAATAAAAATCACTAGTTGGTTTAGTCTAGGCTTTAGTCAAGCTTCTTTGCCGCTTCTTTGTTTTTCCAAGGTCTGCAGGGAGCGGCGGCAGGAAAGTGGAAGGGAGGAGGAAATCCAGGATCGGATGTGCCTGATGTCGGAGTTTGGGGGGTCTGACGTGCTGGCGAGGGGCACCGCCCCCAGTTTTTGGCATGGATGGGATGTGCTGATTCGGACGCCGCCACCGCTAGCACACACACCACCCTCACTCGTGTGCGAGGTGGGGAATGAATGACTTGGGCCGCGGTTTGGCGCCCGCGCTTTGGGCTGACTGTCCTGCGTGCTAACGCCAGCAAGCTGCTTTTTGCACATCACTCGGACATGCCGCCTGCCTGCACTCGGGCCTCTGCTGAAACCAAAAGCCATCAACATAACTGACACGGACGAACGGGCCCAGAACCGCTTGCGTCGTCCAATCAGCGCGACGAGCCTGACGCCGGTGCTGCCTTTTCGGGCTGGTTGATTTCCACAGATGTGCAGCCTTAGCTTGGCCGTAGGTACCACCAATATGCATCGTCAATATGCATTGTCAATATCCAGAGGCCATGCATGGCCTGGGAAGAAGAAAGAAACAGAGAGAAAAAAAAGAAAGAAATACGCAAAGAAAAGATCGCTGCTGGCACAAAACACTGACCGTCAGATGTCGTCATGCACCGACATTTTGCTGTCCACACGGCCATCCAGGTCGTCTTCTCAGGCTGGCTGGGCCAAACCACAGGGGTTGCAATCCAGGGACCAACTACGGCGAGACCCACCACGCCGCGTCCATGAGAACCCCTGTGGCTTGATGACTAGGATTTACGACAAGCGAGGGCTGCCTCTCCCCCGCCGATTCAGCCGTGGGATCCTACGGTCTGAACCGCCAGTTACTACAATGAGGCATGGCCCTGATGATGCGTTGGGTGTTCACACGATGGGGGGCCGACCCTGGCCTGGCCTGCCTAGAATTTTGCGAGAGCGAGTTTATCGGATCCCGCTGCTGTGCTTACTTCGGTGGCCATAATAGTCATCTATACAGCAAATACTACCTGATCTACCAAATCCCAAACAGTCTAAATGCCCAGGGAGGGGCAAGCAGGAGAATCATGACCCAGCCCAAAGACAGCTGACCAACGATGACAAGAGTCGTGTCCTCGCATGCCGCAGAACAATGAGCAGGTGTACAGACCAAAGAACAAAAAGAACACGGAAACGGATCCAGTCGACCTTATTTTCCGAGGGAGGCAAGCCCGACACACACAAAAAAAAAGAAAAAAAAGAAATATGCCCAACGATGGGTAGTATTCCCTGCAGGACCCAAAGAAGCAACTCCCCTAGTCTTCATCCGCAAGCTTGTCCTTGACTGCGTCTGCCGAGGTGTTGACCACCTTTTCCGGCGGCCGCTGAACAGGCGGCGAGCTGGGCGGCGACACCGCCACGGCCGCCACAGCCGGCGCAGTCTGCGTGTCGAACTCGGGCTGCGGCAGCTGCTGCTCCGCGTCCAGCTCGGGCGGCGGCAGGGAGAGCGCGCCAATGGGAGTTAACATCCCACTGCCCGGGATGCTGCCGCCGGTGCCGCACCTCTGCGCTAGGCGGATGTCCTCGGGGCTCCCGGGGATGATCCGCGGGTCCAGCCCGGGGATGTGGATCCGCTTGGCCTCGTTCTGGTAGGCCGCCGGGATGATCTCGATGATCTCGTCGCGCGGGAACTTAAGCGTCGGGATCTCCATGGTGCTGCAGTGCATCTGGTAGGCATATAGCACCCGCAGCACCGACTCGTGAGCAATTATGAGCAGGTCGTTTTGCTCGCGCTCCAACTCCAGAATTATAGGCTCCAGTCGGACGGCCAGATCATGGTACGACTAAGAAGAAGGCGTCAGAAAGGAGGAACCAAATGGCCACAAAAGAGAGTGTAGGAGGAAGAACTTACTTCGGCACGAGGGTAACGGTGGTGGTAGGGGTCCTGTTCGTGCTTGGCGACCTCGTCAGGGTACAGGGCGCGAATGGCACGTGCCGACATCTTCTCGCAAACACCGGGGTTGATCTGACGCATCTGTGAGCGCTGCTTGACCACGTAGCCCTTCTGCTCTAGGAACTGGGCTGTCTGTATGGTCCGCAACCGGGTCGACGTCCAAATGGTAAGAGGCCTCATCGGCGAAGCCTTGCCGCCGTCACGAGCCATCATCTGCTCGTGCTCTTGCTCACGGTGCTTGACGAGGGCCTCGGTCATCTTGGCCGCAAATGCAACCCCTTCCTCCGACAGGGGGCAGTCGTTCTTTGATGAATCCTCCTCGCTTCCCGTCCCAGCCCGGACAAAGAAGGTGGTCCGTGACTTGATGTGCAGGTTTGTCAGGTAGAAGACGATGCGGTGCGCGAGGTAGTTAAAAGACACATTGTTGTAGAAGAACTTGCGGCCCGCGTTGATCATCCGAACGTAATTGAGCTCAGGCTCCTGCATCGTCTCGAACACAGGGATCTTCATGTCGATCCGCCGCAGATACGAGCGGGCGGCCTCGTCGGGGTCCATTCCCGCGAACTGTGCAGCAATCAGTTCACTATGTGCTCAAGTATTCGGGACTGGGCGAACTCACGTCTGGGGAAGAGATCTTGACGTTCCGGGCATTCTCGGTCAAGATTCGCTCATCATCGACAAAAGACTCCAGAAACAGTGTCTGCGCGGCAATCATCAGCATCTCGTCAAATTGCAAAAGAAATAGGTGGCCAAGGAGCCTACGAAAGCTGTCTTACCTGAATGTCGTGCTTGGCAAACTCCTTCGCAAGCGCCCGTCTGCCACTTGAGGTAGGGTTTACGGCATCGTAGATGGCAACCTGGCCGTTCTCGTGGTTCAACCACGAATAAATGTCCTCTCGGCACTTCTTGAGGATCTTTTGCCGAAGAATAACTGATCTTGGGCTGGCGTTGGGAAAGAAGTAATCTTCCGGGACAGAGCCACCGGGGCCAACGGTAGCACGGCGGTAGTCGCCCAAGTGGAAGATCCTAGACTTGACTCCAAGCCTGGGCAGCAGCAGGATCCTCGGTCAGCCGCCGTGCCTTGGAAACCCACGTAGCCATATGGACCCTGGCTAGGTAGATATCTTTCAATTTCTCACCATGACAAGTAGCGGGCCATAGATACGCAAATGTGGCTGTTAGGCATGTGTCAGTCTCACTTTGATCCCTCCAATATGGCGAAGGAGAGAGGCGTAAGGCCAGCTTACGTCTTGCCACGAGCAGGAAGGCCGACCATCACGATAGCGATACGCCCCGAGTGGAAAAGCCGGCCAGACATGGTACTGTAGAGCTGGGCGGGTGCCAGGCTCCCAGTCTCGGGCACATCATGGATGCCATCGATGAACGTCGAGCTCTTGCGGCGGTACCGCGGTGCGTTGGCCGCGATCTCGGCCGTGCTGTCGTCCTCGTCAGCGATACCACCCCCCGAACCCTCAGTCTCCTCCTTGGGGGAGGAAGACTCCAGGTCATGATTTTATATCCTTTTCCGAGGATCCGAATGGGCAGCTAGCGTGGTGCCGGTCTGGGGGTAGTATGGTTGTGGGGCAACAATAGGTTTGGACATGAATTTCTGGCCGGCGGTGAAGCCCGTGGACGCAGGTTGTAGCCAAAAAGGTTGATGGAGTTCTAATTGGGGGAGTGGGAGTGCGGAGGTGACTTGGCAAGGGTCATGAACATTCAGGCGAGGGGATGAGGCAGGCGACTCACAGGAGAGTATCCATTGTGTCGGGTGTCGCAGTGAGAGAAAAAAACTGCTGCGAGTGGAGGGCTGTTGGTCTTCAAAGGGAGGCTTGGCAGGGCCAAAAGAGCCCAAAAGGATAGGTAGGTATATGTATAAATGCGAGCCTCGCACACTGCCAAGTTGAAATCCCTTTCTTGCGGTGCTGTTGGAGGACGGGGGCTGTCGAGCCTCTGCTATATATCGCTGTTTTGCAACTGGAGGGAATTTGGGTGGTGGAGGATGGAGATCAACCTCGATGTCCCCTCGGATACAGTGCCAATCTGCCGGCACCTGTTGAGATAAGCGTCTTTTGTTGATGGGGCCCCCAGGGATGGCACGCACGTCCGCCCGCGCGCGGGGCTACCTGCGTAAGTGGGCTGGCTGCCAGTGCTGTATTGGGAGAAAAGCCAAATAGAGGGCAACCCCCAACCTTTGAGAAGAGCTGCTCTGAAGATGTCGAGGCCTGGGGATATTTTTTTTTCTCGTGGCGGCGGGACGATAGCAAAAACGAGCAATCGGAGTTGCAATATCGAGAGAAGAACTTCGGTCGCACCCCAAATGCTCGAGCCGAAGTTCTTTCTTTCCTACGCGGGCTCCTGGATTCCCCCCCACCAGACCGCCTCTGGATCCGCGCGCGCGGTCAGCTGCATAACAAAAAAGAGGCAGCCAAGCGTCCCTGCATTGAACCTTCGATGACGAGGCAATTGGTCCAGCAAGACTCCTTCAATCTGTGCCTGGCTGTAGTGAAGGCAGGTTCGTGTTCTCGAACACCACAGACAGGTCGGCCTTGGGCTATTTGCACGGTGCAAACTGTAACAGACTGCATGTGATTGCCTGCAGCTCGGGATCCTTGGTTCGAATTCTTTTTCTCTTCGCCGCTTTAACCTCGATTTTTTTGCCCTTGCCATAGGAAGCCACAATCTTCAACTGGGCGGCCCAGGAATTTTGATGTCATGCCCCACAACCACCTCGGGCAGGTACCTCGCTCGCTCTCATCGCACGGCCTTTATCTAGTGTATTATACTTCCCTGATGTCAACGGCAATTTTGAGTTGGAGAAATGCGTCTTCGGATCCTTCCATTGCGAACAGAACAGTATGCAGGTTCTGGATTGGTGTGCGCATTGCACTTCACAAAAAACCCCACGAAGTACCTCTCTCGCCGTTCCCGGCATTGGAGCTACGGGGCTTGGTGATTGGCCAGTCGGCCAAAGGCTCTCGGTTTTTCCGACTCAGTCAGCCTGGCGTGCTCAGCTGAGCGGCACCGCAATACCCACTCCAGCCCACCAAGGACCGCCCGCGCTGCAATTGGGACAGGGACACGGGAGCTTTACGAAATGTGACAGTGAAATTTTTGGCCTTCGCAAAGTTGAGCTTCCCGACCTCGACAGCATTCACAACCCGAGGGCCACGAGGACCAGCCACCTGAACCCACACGGACCTGTTGTGCCCGTACGTCCTCGACAGCCCGGCTGGTTGAATCGTGCGATCTGATTGCCCGATTTATTTTTGCCCATCTTTTCCTCCTATTTGCGTTCGCGAAGGCCCCGTGCCACCGCTGTCCTTGCTCTCCGAGCCCGGCCTCGCGACCCTTTCTTTTGTCCCCATAGCAAAGATGGCCTCCGCCTCCTCATTAGACCTCGTGCGCAGTAACCCGCTTACCGCGGGCGTGGCCGACCTTTACGCCTCGTTCCAGGAGCGCCGCGCAAAGCTGGGCCTATCAAACCCGGGCACCACCGAGAACCTGGCCAAGGAGGTCCAGCGCGATGTCTTCCTCAACAATCACTCCTTCAGCGGCCTGCGCGCCGACCTGACCAAGGTTTTCAGCCTCAGCCCGCTCTTCCAGGTTTCGCACCAGTTCGCTGTCGGCGAGCGCATCAACCCTTATACGTTTGCAGCCATGTACGGCTCAAGTAAGGTACGGCGGCGCCCCTATCTCGACCCCTCTCCACCGTACACCGGCCGCAAGGAACCGGGAAGGCCACGGCTAGGACATGCATGATGTTAAACGGAAACGCGGAACAGGTTTTTATGCAGGGCAGCGTCGACAATGAGATGGCGGTTAGCACGCGCTTCAACTGGAGGTGGTCCAACGCCTTCGTTACCAAGTCGTCCTTCCAGCTTGGAAGTGGCCAGGGTCACGACATGGCCCAGATCGAGAACGACTACACAGGCGCCGACTTCTCGGCCTCGCTGAAGGCCCTCAACCCCTCGTTCCTTGAGGGTGGCATCTCGGGCATCTACGTTGGCAGTTACATGCAGTCCCTTACCAAGAAGCTAGCCCTGGGGCTCGAGGGTGTCTGGCAGCGTGCCGGCCTGTCAACTCCCCCGGAGACCGTTATGTCATACGTGGCCAGGTACAAGACGGACGACTGGATCGCGACGGGTCAACTCTCCGGCCAGGGCCAGATCAACACGACTTTCTGGAGGAAAATCTCGGACAAGGTGCAGGCAGGGATCGACATGACCCTCTCTGTCGCCCCCGCCGACCCCGAAGCCGCCATGTTTGGAGCACCCACGGCCCTTACCACCCAGGGAGTGACAACTGCTGGAGTCAAGTACGACTTCCGCATGTCTACCTTCCGTGCCCAGGTTGACACCAAGGGCAAGATGGGCTGCCTAGTTGAGAAGCGTGTTGGCGGACCCGTCATGATGACGGTCGCTGCCGAGATTGACCACCCGACTGTGAGTTGAGCCAAAAATTCCGAGATGTGGGCCTAATCGCTTTGTGCAACCCGAGCAAGGCTAACGCATGCATCGTACAGGGAAACTCCAAGCTCGGCGTGAGCATCTCTCTGGATCTCGGCGGCGAGGAGCTCCAGGAGCAGCAGGAGGCTATGGGCTCCGGTGCCCAGGAGTCGCCCAACATTCCGTTCTGATCCGGCACGAGATCAGTCGCCTTACTTTTGCTGTTTCTCGGCAGCCACTCTGGCGGGCGACGCGACATTCGCGCAACAACCACATCCTCCCCGCTCCACTCCGCTTCTCAGAGAGTTGACGACTGCCCCTCCGACCCCTAATAATGATCTCTGGAATATGCAAACGGGAACTGCCGATACACGCACGCGCTTGGGCTCCACTCACGCCTCTTTCTTTTGCTTCTTGCTCTCTTGTCTTACTATTGTCCCATTGCGTTGCGGGTGAACAAAAAACGGCGGTTTTACCCGATCTACATATCCCTTGACGAACGATAGACAGCCTCCTATTCCTTGTTTATAACATCGACTGACGACTTCCGACTCGGACCTTCTTCGTCGAACCAGCAGCTCTGACCACCCACCGGGTCTTTCGGATCCAGCACCTACTCACGGCGCGTCTCGCGGATGGCCAGCGGGGAGAAGATCGGCCGTGTAGTGAGGCGTCAGTGTATCATAGATGTTTGGACGTTGCCGTGGCTCGAAGATTTGAGCACGGTAGCAACACGAGATGAATTTGTTGCGGGGTTATGTCTGTGGATGGCACCGTGAGGTGATCGTTTTATGATTTTACTCGGTCTTCCCAAAAATGCGGCGAGGGACGGGGTCAGGGGCGGCAGCGGTTGGATGTTCAGTGACGCAGATTTTGAGAAGAGGTCTATCGGCTGGCAGAGCCTCTTTGTAGATATGGCCGGGGCGGGATCATGTATAAAAGCGATCAACTGGAGATGTATGAACACGTGGATACGAGATGCGTCACAAACGACCTGACACGACCTGCAGAAGGCTGCATTTGACCTGTTCGTGGTTATCCACGGCATTAGATGAACCCACAGGCTGCATCGGTTCTTGTGCTAGTAATGCCGGCTTGGACTTCGATCTGGGCTGAGATTGCTTATCTGTGTATAGTTGCATAGCAACAGTGCGAGCGAGATACACACATACCTAGGCAGATTCGAGCTAGATTGCCTATTCTCTTGTAAATTGCCGGTAGACGAGCCTCGCTCCGCGGCATCATAGGTATCCGCTGTACCCGACCGCTAGGCCTGGGCTTGGCTTCTCCAGGTCAGCCCTCTTTCGTCCCGAGAAAACCCCCGGCTAGGATGACACGTGCCCGCATCCCCCGGCCATCTGGGCCTCCAACGCCCCAAAGGCTCCGGGTCCTACGTCACGTCGGTCGCTTATTTCTTCCACGTGTAAGATCTGGGTGGCGCGTTTTCCGTGTGCGTCAACATCGAGATTGATGTGACTTTGACTGATTGGATCAAGGAGGCGTCCTGATAAGGCGCGGCAAGAGCTCACACTTCACGGACAGGAGTTTTTGATTGCCTTTATTCCCAAGGAATTACTTTTTTTTGTCTCTTCACTGGACTGTCAATAACAGAGATGGTCGAAAGGAAAGAAACAAGGACAATAATAAAAGAACGGGCCGCCTGTCAAAAGCGAGCGGGCCATCCAGTCTAGGTGCTCATGGCTGTGATGTCAAGCATCATTGATCACCGTGCGGTTGGTCTGGCCCACCCACGAAGACATTATTTAAAGATGGCGGCGGGATAAATGCGGGGCCACAGCCCTGCACACAGCCGGTCGCAGGACCAATGACGCTGATAGCCCGCCAAGGCCCAGCCCAATCGCTGATTACTGGCAGCATCGCGCCAGCTCTCCACCGTGGAGCAACCCAACCCTGCACCACAAACCTGGAAAGCCGTGCAGGCACCGGCTGCCAGACTGCCACTGGTCGGAGTCGCTCTCGCACGCCACCATCTGCCAGATGCGCGGGCCCGGATCTTCTGGACCGAACAAATAGGCCCCCCCCGAGCCCGGGCGTTTCGAGCACACGCCGCCAGGTGCAAACAATCACCTCCGTATCTTCTGCTTCTGCCCGGCGCCGGCTGCCGCGGTCACCCGCCCGCTTGCTTTTGTTTGGCAGCCTGCGAAACGGCCCAGCCCAGTCCGGCGGGGCACTCGGAGCGTGCGGTCTGCGCCAGCAGCGCCTTTGTTTGGCCCGCGCCCACCCTAGGCCGATCTCATCGATCATCATTCCGTTGCTGCCGCCTGCCTTTCCGACGAGACTGTCATTTGACCCGGCCTCCCTTTGAGATAGCGACGCTAATCTGAAGGCGGGCCCCGTGTTAGCTCCGCACGCCACAGCGCGCTGGACTCTGCGCCCAGAGAAGGCGTGGCACCACCAAGTCCTGGCTGCTCTCGTCCACTGGCGAAATTTCAAGCCGGTCCCTGCATCGATGACTGGCCGGGTCCCTTGACCAGGGGGCCGCCGCGAGCGTCAAACACGCCCCAACACAACATCATAGCTGCCCCTCCAACGAAAACCAATCGACCACCCGGGTCCGCACCCTCGGCGATTTCGACGGCCGAGCCAGAAAAAAAAATAAGAAAAAAGTTCGACAAAGAAAGTAACACAAAAAGATTAGAAGAAGGCACGCAGCCGCCCCAAGGCTCAAAAAAGACTGCATTGGCTCCCCGCCGTATTGCACAGCGGGTCACACGCACTGCGCCTCTGCTTGCTACTTTTTGGTGCTATTGGTTCTTCGGCGAGACTTGCGAAAGCCGCTGCCGCATTGCACGGCGAAACGCAACCCTTCGAGTCGAAGCGTACCCAAGACTGTCCTCCGCGATTGCTCCCGTCTTGACTCTTCCCGCCTGCCGCAGCAGCCGTGGTTCAGGTGCCCCTGCGACCCATCCAGCCTCGGCCCCTCCACGCCGCTCCAGAGTTGATACCGCGGCAGTCCGCCAGCTTCAACATACTCCTCGATCACATCCGATGCGGCGCCATCAGCCATGATGAAGGCAACCCTCCCCAAGCGGTTCCTTACGCTCCGCGACAAGGATAGAGCCGGAGGCACCCATCGAAGAAGTAAATCGTCGGATCCCAACAAGGTACGCCGCATCCTCTTGCTCTCTCGCGGAGGCCTGGCCATGTCCCTAACCTCTGCCGCGAGGCCCTCGCAACCAAAACAGTCACGTCCGTTCGCTGCCGACGCCTTCTTTGCCATATTCCGAGAACGCGGCAATGGACACGAGGGAAAAAAGGAGGAGAACCAAAAAGTACGGCGACGCCCCGACAATCTCCGCGGCCAATATCCCCCACAACCGCTGGCAAGCCAGCGGCCAGAACTTCCTCTCTGACACCATATCTAGATCGACGAGCTTGCACGATGGGTCGACGAAGAGCGGTTCCCAGGCGTGACACGCGATCAGATACGCTACGTGCTATCCTCGCAGTACTCCCTGGGCGACATCGGCAAGGCCAAAGAGCTTCTCAAGCTGCAGTCCGAGACATTTGAGGGCATGCTGCTGCCATACAATCCTAATGCGCGCATGCTCGGCGCCGAGAACCGTGGGGCCGTCACATGTTACCTCGACTCGTTGCTGTTCGCCATGTTTGCCAAAATGGAGGCCTTCGAGTGCATGCTGATGCGGCGGGAATACCCCGACGAGGCACATCGTAATCTGGCCGCGCTGCTGCGACTGTGGGTCAACATGCTGCGATCCGGCAAGTTGATACGAGTCGATATGGTATGTATATCCACCAGCACTCTGCAGCTGTGGCTTCCGTGGCCGCATTTGAGACTCTTGACTGACCACCTCTCCCGCCAGACCGAACATATCCAGAACGCCTTGGCCGCATGCGGTTGGTCTGATGCCAGTCTGCTGGAGCAACAAGACACCTCGGAGGCATTTGCTTTCATAACAGAAACGCTCCAATTACCTCTTCTCACTCTCCAGGTCGACCTATTTCACCATGGCAAGGGGGATGCGGACGACCACAAAGTTGTCTTTGAGCGACTGCTAAACCTTGCAGTACCTGCCGACCCAGACGGCAAAGGACTCAAGTTAGAGGACTGTCTTGAAGAGTATTTTAATACCCGGGTCGATGTCCTACGTGACAGTCCAGACGACAAGGCAGCAGCAGACAAGCCACCAGATAGTCCTGTCGCCAGCGTGTTGGAGCCAAAGAACACCATCAGGGTCGTGACAGATCTAGACAGCGATGAACGCAACGAGGGTCACGACAAGGTTGAGAGCCTGACGCCTTTGCAACGGCGGTGGACCAACGTCGAGTCCCCCTCATCTTCATCGTCGACGCCAACCCGAGAGCGGCCGGAAACGCGGCCATCGCCTCGCACTCGTTCCACCAGCATCATCCAACGTGTGGTTTTAGACGCCGAAGGGAAGCCTACAGACGCTGACGCCTCGAAGCTTCTACAGAAGGTCAGACGGCAGGGCTCGACGGTGATCAAGGCTGTTACAATACCGGCGTGGCAGTTCTTCCGGCTGATTCGTAAGTGATGAGACGCGCGCGTTCGGCTAGTGGAGCGGAAACAGGATGCTGACGCCTGCGAGATAGCTTGGCACACTACTGGAAAGGATGAGCCCCTTAACGACACGGACGTTGCCAAACATCTCAACAACCGGCCAGTGGTTGGAATCTGCTTGAAGAGATACATGATGACAGGGAATGGCCAGCCCAGGAGACAGAACACATTCATCGACATACCCGACAGCTTGAGGCTACCGCATTTCATGATCGCTGATGATGCGAAAGTTGAGGAGTCTGGTGGGCTCGATGCCGAGTACAAGCTCGTGCTTCAGTCGGTCGTGTGTCACCGCGGCGAGTCTCTACACAGCGGACATTACGTTTCGTTCTCGCGTGTGGCACCGAAGCTGTTGACGGACAACCGGCGGCACGACAGCGATCCGCCACCTGACTACGAAGACGCGCAATGGGTCAAGTTCGACGACCTACTCGAGGACCGGGTGACGTACGTGGACGACATTAAGGAGTCGCTCAAAGATGAGATGCCGTATCTGCTCTTCTACCAGATAGTCCCCATGATGGATGATGTGCCGGCGGATGGGACGACGTGGACAGAACCGCCGTCGTACAACGACTCCACGATTAACGTCACAGGGGCCACGCCGGGAACGGCAACATCCTCGTATTCGCCGACCACGAATACAGATAGCGAACGGCCGGACATGTCGAGGCAGACCAGTGGATACTTCGACGGAACAACTCTAGGGAGCTCAACAGGGCCGAGCATTCGCTTTTCGTCGGAGCTCGATAGGCCGGTGCGCCTCAGCCTAGACAACGAACTGGAGACAGGAATCGCGGATCCCAGCCTGCGCGCCAACTCCTCATCACGGCGTAGTAGCGTTCCATTTTCCGAGGCGTTGGGTGTGTTGAGTGGCCGTCCCCTAGCGGAGCAACAAGCACCCACGGGCGCGGCTGCGGTCAGCGAGGAACCCACGACCGCCCATCGGCTGTCGAGGGCGGCGGCGCGGTTCACCAAGAGCAAGGACAAAGACAAAGAAGCTTCAAAGGAGAAGGATCGGGGAAGCCGGCCGGCGAGCCAGGCAGGCGAGGGCCGGATGAGCCTGACCATGTCGCGGCTTGGCGGACTGATGCGCACCAGCAAAGAACCACTTCGAGAGTCAATCTCGTCCTCGTCGGACCAGGCGTCCTCGACCACACTGCAAGAGGCGTACGAGTGCGAGGCTGGGTCGTCGCAGCACGTCGAGCAGCGAACTCCCGCCGCAGCGTCTGGATCACCACTGCTGTCCAATGCGCCGATGGACGGGCCGGCGGCCACAGGTGGGAATGGCGGCAAGAAAGAGGGCAAGGAGAAGGGCAAGAACAAGTCAGACAACGGCAAGCCTGAGAAGGGGGTCAAGGAGAAGAGGCACCACCTTGGCCACCACTGCAAAGCGAACGGAGGCGAGCCCGAGCGAGAGTGCGTCGTCATGTGAAGCGCATGAAACGCACTCGTCTGCTTCTTTCCCGCCTTGTTCGGACTCTTTTCTTTTCCACACGCCACAACTTGTTTAGTATTGTCTGTTAAGTTATAACTATCGTTACCAGGAAACATGGTGCACCATCCGCCTTTGCGGAACAGCCGGTGTTTTGGGTCTGGGGAGGTTGTATGCATCACGGCATTTGTCTGTGTCTTGTTTTGGTGGCGGCGTTGGGCGGACCAGAGGGCTTGCGTTGTCTTTGTTGCATGAAGAAAAGGTCAGAGCCGACCAAAGCATTGGGTTAGGATAGAAAGTACTTGGTGCATGGCATGACCAATCAGCAAGTAATTATCAGCCCCGCGGGCTTCATTGCCTGCGAGGGCAGACGCATCGTTTGGCAAGAGGCTTGCATGTCGCTGGCGCAAACCACGGCCGGCTGGCCAGGCCGGGGCGGCCCAAGGGCGTGGACAACAAACAACAACAAAGAAAACAGGCACGGACAGAGCTGGAGCAGGTACTTCAGGGGCAACAGTGAGTCACGGGTGGATAGCTCGTTTCCATGAAACATGACGTATCCATCCTCTTCACCCTTTGTTTGCCGTGGGGTCGTCCGGGAGTTGGGCCGACGGGAGCCAGGGGTGCTTGAGGGCTAGAATTTCCGCCTGCGAGGGGCGCAACCTCTTGCACGTCGACAGGGGTCACAGCACCGACCAACTGAGCGGACACGGCGGTTGCCAATCAATTGCATTGGACGCAGTCGCGACAACAACATGGCTTGGGCGCGGCTGGGACAAAGCCAGAGCCGACGCTAATTGGGAAGGAGGAACAACAAAACATTAATATTTGCACCCTGTGCTTTTGGCAACACAGGGCTTCTTGGTTGGCTTGGACTGGCAAGCAGAGCCATGTCCATGTTTCCCATTTGCATCGAGGCCGCTTGTACTTTTGTGGGAACAGCCGCCTGTCCGATCTGATCGATTCCCCACAAGAGCTCAGCTTGTCTAGTGAATCGCTATATGCATTGAAGCAAGTCGACCGGAGACTCGCGGCGGCTGCTTGAAGACAAAGTAACGCAGCCGAAGCAGTTGCTTGTTGTTAATTGACAAATGCCTGCTATAAAGCCGGAGTTGGAGTCACTCCCAGCTCTGGGGGACTCGAAGGATCCAGCAAGCAACTGCAAGTAATTAGTAAATGGGGCAGAGATCAATACACTCATCTGCGGGTTCCTAAAATGCAGGGAGAGTCCCAGCCAGACAGGGACGCCCCGAAGCCGAAGCCGGCTGAGCTCAACGGGCTGTCGATCGATGGCCACGGCAACGTCAAGTGGCCCGAAGCCTCCAAGCGGGCCGTCTGCGACAGGGTCCAGAGCCTGATACTCTCTGCCCATCTCGACCACGCCTGGGCTGGAGGAGACGACGACGACGACGACGCCCAGAGACTGCCCTTCGAGGAGGTGCTGCTCCACTGCGGCGGCGATGGGGTTAGCTGGTACATGTGGCAGTCGCCCGAGGGCCGCGTCGACGAGCTCGTGCGGCGCTTGATCCTCTGCTGGCTGCGGTCCGAGTACCAAGGGCTCGTCGGGCCGGCGGCCTGGCCGCAGCTCGAGAGGAGGATCGACCTCGATTGCTTGGGGCTATGGATTGACCG
Source organism: Nakataea oryzae (assembly GCA_003049435.1). NCBI lineage: Eukaryota > Fungi > Ascomycota > Sordariomycetes > Magnaporthales > Magnaporthaceae > Nakataea > Nakataea oryzae. The sequence continues at coordinate 28,579 of PYSQ01000352.1, forward strand.
GTGATTGCTGCTTGGGCCGTAAGACAATGTCATGACGGGGTTTTGGAACGTTGGGCGTGCGGTCGAAAAGGCTAGAGGCAGCTACGGGGAGGGAGGGATCCCGTGTCGAGAGCAACGCAGAGCAAAGCCGTCTGTTTGACCATTCCCGACATGGAAAATACAAGCCAACCAAATCCAACAAGCCCGGCCGGCAGAGATGGCCCTTGTCATGCGCCTTTCAATTTGGGGGAGGATTAATTGCCCTCCTATCGCCCCATCCAAAGGCCCTCCCTCCAAGGGCGGGCAGTCCGACAGGCTGGCGGGCGAGCACGGGCGGGCTCAGCTGTGTGGTGGCTGGCGAACGAGGTGGTTCGTTAGGTGGAGCGCCGTCATGCAAACAGGGGGGGAGAGGAGGAGCCAGCAAGCAAACAAACAAGCCGTTCGAGAGCTGCTGCTGCGCTTCCCCGCGCGCGCGCGCACAGCGACGGGCATTCCTGTGAGCCATCGCACGGCTGCCGGGCCCATGCGGCCAGATTGGGCAGCCGCATGCATGCCATCCAGGCGGGTCCTTCCAACCCTCCACCGTTAACGCCTGCCCTGCCTGGCCTTTTGGCTTGTTTGGCCGTGCCTGGCCGTTATGGGTGGTGCAGCGCAGGGGTGTCTTCTTTTTTTCTTTTTCCTTCTTTTTCCCTTCTTGCCAGTCACACCACAGACAGTGTGGGTGGGTCCCCGGACTCACGCCCGAGTCGTTGGGCTGCGTTGCCCTGCCAATCGCCCAGCCTGGAGGGGATCTGTTTACCGACCGAGGCCTGTGTCGCGGTGGATCGCTCGAGATTAAATGACGAGCAGGACCGCCCGTCCAAGGCGACTGCTTGCACCCGTCCGTCCTTCATCCGCGCATCCGAACTCCGAGAAAGAAAAAAAAAGAACTGCCCCTCCTCTTGCAGGAAAGAACAAGAATCATACGAGACCTTGCTTCCAGACTTCTCTTGCCAAAAACACACACATTCCCGCAACGCCAGACCTGCCAGTCGTTCCTCCTACTTGGCGATATCGACATCGTCCGCCCGTCTGCCAGTCCAAACCCTTGCCGCTGCCGCAAAAAACAACAAAGAAAAAAAATCCCCACACCCGCACGTAAAATGTCGGCCGTCGCAGCACACAACGTCCTGGCCGCCAGGGACGTCAACGCCCCCATGGCCGCCGCCGCCGACGCCTCGACCGCCGCCGAGAAGCCCACCATTAAGAGCATGGACTACCACCGCCAGGTCCTGGCCTCCAAGATGGAGGAGGAGAAGTATGTCGACAACGACTCCTGTGCCGCGCGACCACCACCTCGCTGACCGAATCCCTCTTTTGAAACCTACAGGGGCAAGCAGTACATTTCTCCCTCGGACAACATCATGAGCCCGTGCAGCGCAAAGCTCAACGCCTACCGCAACAAGCAGGTTGGAAAGTAGGTCACCGGGAGATCCCCTCAGCGACGTCATTGTATGCCCGTCCAAGATGCAGGAGAACCCAGGTTTGCTGACTGCCCGACCCACCTACAGGGCCAAGCCAAAGTCGCTCTTCGCCCAGGCCTCGTCTAAGAAGCTGAGCAGCAGCGGAGACGGCCTCTTTGCCTCCAAGCCCATCGCCTCGGCACCAACCTCGACCGCCGCCGAGGCCTCGATCTGAGAAATGCCTGCCTCTGGTCCTCCTTCAACCTTCTCTCCCAACTGTTTAATGCAGGGAGTCGGAATATACCCCGTGAAGGGGTGTTTTCCTCCCTTATACCCCTCACGACCTGTCTTGGCTTCAGCAAAGGCACCACCCTCACATCTGGACTTGCGGCGTTCTCATGGGTCTCGTTTTTTTGGCGAGCCTCTTTGGTCTTCGTACTGCTGTCATTTTACTTTCCTCTTTTTTTTCTCTCAGGTTCCCTCTCTTTGTTTCGATTACTGTCATGTTCTCCCTATGTTTTTTTTTCTTTTTTTTTTTCGTATGGACACCCGGCAAAGCGGTATGTTTGATGTCTGCCTCTGCTGCTCGGTGCCGGACAAGCCTCCACATTGGATAGCCTGCCGGGCTTGGAGCAGAACGAGCGGGGGACATTATTGCCGAGCACGGGTACGGGAACGGTTATCACGAATGTCCACTGGGATTGGGTATTGGGAAGTTTGGTAACGATACGACTTGATGACCACACTTCTAATGGGACAAATTCATGAAGATATTTCTCATTAAGTTTCCGATGCTATGCCATATCGTGCGGCGTCTGCGTATGCGCTTACTTGGTGCGTCCTCCATGCGATATGCCCTCGACAGCAGCAGGTCGCTCAGGCTTTCCACCCGCTCACAATATAGACGACGTCCTCGTCGGCGACTGGGTGGCCGAGGCCGACGCGCTGGGGCACGTGCCTGGCGCTGGCGCCCCAGACCAGAGCGTACTTGAAGGTCTCCTTGAGGGTGCGGTGGATGCGGTCGCAGACGTCCTCGATGGTGCTGTTGGCGCGCACGATGAGCGCCTCGCTGAAGTCCGGGTCTGTGCCCTTGCGCTTGGTGTAGATGCGGATCAGCGACAGCTCCTTCCAGCAGCGGTCGACCACGTCCTGGATGCCGAGGTCGAGCTCGCAGCTCATGACGACCGTGTGCGGCTCGCGCGCGAGCTTGTCGAGGAAGTCGAGCGAGACGCTGTCGATCTTGTTGTAGACGTAAAGGCACTATTTGCTGGTTAGTGTGTCGGGGCTCGTGATGATCCAACGTCTTGCTTACTGCCGGCGGCATGAGGGAAATAAGCATGGGGCATACCCTAATGTATTTGCGATGATCCTTCATGATGACGTCGATCAGGTCGTCAACGTTGGCGTTCTCGTCACGCACCAGAACCTCGCAGTTCAGGATCTTGTAGTCGCGCAAGATGTTGTAGATCATCTTTTCGTCCATCCTCTTGGGCGGCGACTGGAAGGTGATCTTCATGCCGCCCGCCTTCTTCACCTTGAGATAGATATTTCTAGATCACCGGGGGGTTAGACTGGGAAAAACAAACGGCACAGGACAGAAGCGAGCTAGCGAGGCGTATCATCTTACGGCGGCTCTCGGTTCAGACGAATGCCTACGGCCTCCAACTCGGCCTCCAGCAGGGCCCTCTGCTCTGCCTTCTTGGTGGCGTCAAGCACCATGAGGATCATGTCGCTCGTCTTTGCCGCTGAGATGACCTGTCTACCACGACCCTTGCCCTCAGAGGCGCCCTCGATGATTCCGGGCAGATCGAGAAGCTGGATCTCGGCGCCGCCGTACTCGAGAACGCCGGGGATGGCGGTCAGGGTGGTGAAGGCGTAGGCGGCAACTTCGGATCGCGTCTTGGTGACCTTTGACAGGAAGGTCGACTTGCCGACTGATGGAAACCCAACTAGTGATATCCTTGCATCGCCACTTTTACTGACATCGAAGCCGGAGCCCGGACCGCCGCCGCCGCCGGGGCCGGGCTCCAGCAGCTGCGCACGGAGCCGTGCAAGTTTTCTGTGCAGGCAGAGATGTGAGCGGACGACGGGCGCGAGCATAGGGTGGCCGGAGGTGCATACCCCTTCAGAAGACCAAGATGATATTCTGGATTGATGGCAGATCAATAGGATGTTGGTAGGGTGGGCAGACAGGTGATGGTGGTGGCGCGGCTCAGGGGCTACCCCTTGGATCACGGCAAAGCAAGCCGTGGCAAGCACGTTGACGTACCAGTCGCCTTGTTCTCTGGATTCACAGCAGGTCAGATCGAGCACCACAGCTGAGAATCTCGTTACAGGGACACTTCTTACTCTGGGTCTTCCTCATCTCCTCCTCAATCCTGTTGCGGTGCGCGAGGGCGGCTTAGCTTGGGTTCAGCAGTGAGCGCAGGCAGGGATTGGACAGCTGTGGAGACACGCACTCCTTGATCTTCTCTGTGATGTTCACCATCTTGGGCGGGCTTGATGCAGGAAGTCCTGCGGCACACTCTGGTCAAAGAAGAAGAAAACAAGACGCTTTCGCACTCGCTCAGTGCAAGGCCGCTCGATGATGACGGCTTTTTGCAACGGGTCAAAGTTGCGTCGCGCAGCCCTCGTTGTCACACGCGCCCGCAGCAGAGCTTTGGCTCCTGCTCCCAATTCCCAATTGACCCCGCGACTGGGACGGCAGAATTTCTGCTTGCTGTGGCTGCCTGGCACGCGGGGACAGGGACGCCACATCTTGCCTCACCGCCAAAATTTCGAGCCGACACTAGCCACACTCGCCGCCCATGGGTCCGCGACGGGCGGCAGTTCCAAACGCGACAGTTCGATGCTGCATCCGCTGTCGCCAAATTCCTGCTCCATCACCATCATCTTCCGCTCCACCAACCGCCGAAAGCAGGACAAAATGTCCGACACAGAAGAGAGGCAGGCGGCCGACGCCACGGCGCTGGCGCCGACCGGCAACGACGGAACAACAGCTGCGCCCGGCGAAAACAAAAAGGTCAAGAAGATAATACGCGTCAAGAAGAAGCGACCAGCAAGGCCGCAGATCGACCCGGCCCTGGTCAAGTCGGAGCCACCACCACAGACGGGCACGACGTTCAACATCTGGTACGCCCGAGTCGCTCAGCTGGGACAAACAATGCATCTCACGGGCTGCTGCTGACCGTTTCCCCAACTCTTGTGCAGGTACAACAAATGGTCGGGCGGCGACCGCGAAGACAAGTACGCATCGCAGACGGCCGCAAAGGGCCGCTGCCACGTCGCCAAGGACTCGGGCTACACGCGGGCGGACCAGGTGTCAGGATCGTACTTTTGCCTCTTCTTTGCGCGCGGTGTGTGCCCCAAGGGCCAGGACTGCGAATACCTGCACCGCCTGCCCACGCTGCACGATCTGTTCAACCCCAACGTCGACTGCTTCGGCCGCGACAAGTTCTCCGACTACCGCGACGACATGGGCGGTGTCGGCTCCTTTATGCGCCAGAACCGCACCATCTACGTCGGCCGAATCCACGTCTCGGATGACATCGAGGAGATTGTCGCCCGCCACTTTGCCGAGTGGGGCCAGGTCGAGCGCTGCCGCGTCCTCAACCAGCGCGGCGTCGCCTTCATCACCTACACAAACGAGGCCAACGCCCAGTTCGCCAAGGAGGCCATGGCCCACCAGTCGCTCGACCACAACGAGGTCCTCAACGTCCGCTGGGCCACGGCCGACCCGAACCCCATGGCGCAGGCCCGCGAGGCCCGCCGCGTCGAGGAGCAGGCCGCAGAGGCGGTCCGGCGCGCCCTGCCCGCCGAGTTCGTCGCCGAGATCGAGGGCAGGGACCCCGAGGCCCGCAAGCGCCGCAAGGTCGAGAGCTCGTACGGGTTGCAGGGCTACGAGGCGCCAGACCAGGTCCACTTCGCCAGGGGCGCCCACGCGGTAAACCCCGTCGGGAGGAGGGGCTACGACACGGAGGAGCCGTCGGACCAGCAGCTGCTGCTCGAGGCGGACGGCGGGCACGTGCCTGCCAGGGAGGCCATCTTTGGCTCCGCCGAGGCCCAGGGCGCAGACGAAGCAGAGCCGGGAATTTTCTCGAGCAGTACACTGGCGGCACTGAGCTCGGCGAGGGTCAAGGTTTCTGCGCACAGAAGACCAGCCGCCTCGGCAGGCCCTCTGGTGGCGTATGACAGCGACAGTGATGACTGATGATGAGGAGTGTTTGTGCTTTTGTTAGTTCCAGGAAGCGGAGGTAATGACCAAGGGCGGTGACAATATTCCAACCCCAAATCTTGTGTGCACTACTATGTTGTATATGCATATGTAAATCTGGAAGCGGGCTGCATTATGATACCAAAAAAAAAGAGAATTCACAACCTACGGAACATTCAGAACACTTGATATGCGAGACAGGTACGAAGAAAGCAGCCTCCACCTCCATCTCCTCCACCGCGTCAGCTGTTGAAGATGCGCGAGTACAGCAGCTCGTGCCTGCCGAACCACAGGTCCATGACGGGCACGGTCTGGCCGGCCAGCTCGACGGGCGTGTCCCACTCGCGGGCGACGGCGGCGTCGACGAGCTCGCGCACCCTGGCGCCGGCCAGCAGGCGCTGGGCCTGGTAGGGCCCAAAGACGCCGGCGCGCACGGCCGCCGACACGAGCGCCTTGACGTGGCTCACGACCAGGACGGCGGCCGCGTCGCGCTCGCCCAGCCCGGCGGCGCGGCACACGGCGCCAAAGAGCGGGGCCAGGTGCGCCGACGGAGGCAGCGGGCTGGAGTCGTCGGCGTCGTCGTCGTCTTCGTCAGTCGAGGCGGGGGCGGGGGCGGCTCTGACGGCGGCCGCGAAGCTTGCCACGGCCTCTACCGCCGCTGCCTGAGACGCTGATGCTGACGACGATGACGACGACAATGGCGGCGGCGGCCCCGCCAGCAGGGCCGGCGCGAAGCAGCGCTCCCACACGGACAGCAGGGCGCGGCCCTGCGCGACCGAGGCGCGGCGGCCGACGGCGCAGACGACGGCGGCGTCGAGCGCGTCGTCGAGGTAAGGA